>JAFVLL020007349.1:0-15802 GCA_021397915.2 Tor tambroides
GGATCAAAACGTTTATCTCTTTAAACACAGAAATTTAGTCTAATTGTGAATATATTGAGCAAATGATGCTAATGCATAAAGTGCATCCTGGCAATTCTGGCAAAAAAAAAGTTTCAATGCACTAAAAAAAAATTGGACAAATGTTTTTGGGGGTTTTTTTTGGGCGGGAGGTAGCAGGGGAGGGTGGCATGCTACAAGTCAACGGATTTTTTTGAACATGTTTCACTGTTTATGCATATATAATATTTGTAGGATTTTTTTTCCACAAGGAATTATGGAAAATTTGCCACAAAATTGCAGCTGAATACAACTGAGGTCCCCTTTAATATTGACCAAATGATAGCTAGGCTACCTAAAATCAGGGGTGGTGAACTCCGGGCCTGGAGAGCCGCAGCCCTGCAGAGTTCAGCTCCAACCCAAATTAAAACTCACCTGCCTGTAGCTTCCTAGTAACCGTTCAGACCTTGATTAGCTTGTTCAGGTGTATTTGATCAGGGTTGAAGCAAAACTCTGCTGGGCTCCGGCTCTCCAGGACCAACGTTTGCCACCCCTGCCTAAAATGATTCCACATAAATGATTTCATCCGCAAATACTTATTAAAATCTTATTAAAATTAAAAGCAAAACCACCAGAGGATTCTAGACAAACCTGGTATCTGAAGGATCAAGAGCCTTAAGCAGACATATGTACATGATAAATCTGGCTTTGTGTTTGTGTCTCAATGTGTTTTAAATGGTGTGTGACTACAGGAACATTAAATCTCAAACTTCCCCCTTGTTTCATCCCCCCTACTTTACTAGAGTAATATAGTCTCTCTACATGAGGCAATATAAAACTCAAATATAGCAGCACCACACAGTACACAAATCAAAAGGAATGTTCAGCCTTTGTTGGATCAAAAGCACCACTGAATCTTATGCCAAAAAATATACCTACTTTATGTAAAATGATCCAGGATCCATGTTGTCTTTACTGCTGAGTGTTTTCCAAGAACTAAAGCAAATTTCCAGGATCAAACCTATTAGCTCAATGCTTGCTCCCTTCATCCTCTGCAGAGACATCTTTTTTTTTTTTTTTACATTTATTATTAAAAATAATGCTTAAAAACATATAAACACTGCAAAAGTTGTTACCATGTGTTGCAATTTCTACAGAAAAATCCAAACTCAGAATCATACCATGGTAATTTCATTTTAAGAATTAAGATATTTCTGTAATACAGCCTCTGACCCTTAAAAATGACTTTCCTGATGTGGTGGTTATATATTTTTAAATATTTGATTGAACATTGAAAAGTAATTATTTTCAATAATTTGTTTACAATAAAATTTGCATAGAAAAAGTACCAAATTGGAAAAATGTAAATGGAATCATTTTCAATAATATTGCATATATGTAAATATTGTCAGTATTTTTGATCATGTGGCAGAAGATCCTTCTGAAATTTTTTACAGTCAATCAATATTTACCTATGGCTAAAACTGCAAAATGTGTCTACAAATGCCAAACTAAGGAGTTTTATATTGAACATAAATTATGTGTATTTACCGGTTTTACAGCTGAAACTTGATGAAAGTATGCACTGATGATTGATTGAGATGAAGACTTGCAGAACAGAATGAGAAGCCTCTGTGTGCATTAACCCTGGGTCTACCTGGGGCCTGAAGTTTCCGTTCTGTGGCTCCCCGTAAAATCCAGGCCTTGACAGCTTTTCTGTGCAGCATGCTGAAATTGCATCACTACCAATTTATGAGAATTAAAATCTGAAAACCTTTACACAAGTGTACCTCCTTTCTGTCATCAGGAGGTGATGATAAATCACTCATCTCTCCCAAAACACCAGAGCAGAGTTAGCAAACAGTGTCTCTTCAGAGGACGTTTATGTTAAAAAAAAAATACACCACTCCTGCAAGACCTCTGTTGAAAGTTTACACATGTCTAAGACCAGTGTCACACCAAATATGTGATCACTGTGAAGCGTTTGGATATTTAGAGATGAATATATATATATAATATGAGTCATATGGCAATACATTTCCTAGGGCATTGATCATAATAAATATTAATTTGTGAATCTTGACATTACAATTTAGTTTGTGCATATTTTATGTACTGGTGAAGCTGTGTGAGCAAACTACAATTTCCATCATCCTCTATGGCCTTTAAATGTACATCTTTGCACTTCTTTATATTGCATTATCAGTAGAAAAGTGAAAAAGAGAGAGAAAATGTATAATTTTTCCAGTGATTCCATTGTATTCCAATCAAAATCACTTGAATTATGTTGTAATTGTGATTTCCAAACTCATAAGTAGGAACCTCCCAGCAGGGCTTGAACACAGCACGACTCTGATATAGCCATATGTTTCAAGTACACCTACTGTGCCACTCATGCAGACTTTTTTTTAGAATAACATTAATCCGCTAAAACTAAATAGACAGCCATGAAACAGCAGAGGACCTCTACATATGGTATGCCGCAGAGTAAATAAAAACAGACAGCGTGGATGATTTCATTGGTTTGGAATACTAATAGTGGCTCTGTACTGAAAATCTGGATGACTCTGTCTACTTACGCAACAGATTCAGATCCAACACTAAACCTAGATAGCTAATCCTATTTCATGCACCACACACAGATACTGACTCAGCCTAAAATAGAAAATGATAGACTGAAAACACAATGAATGTGTACTTTAATCTTAAAATTGTATTCTGATGCTTTACATCTTCCTAAAAGTCAAAACTTGTCCCAATGAGGCACTCTATTTCTGTAGTTTACCAAACCAAGGTATTGAGGTCATGTTATTATTGAGAGCTATTACAGTAATGAAGAGCACCATGACTGTTTTGACAGATAGTAATTTTGTTTGACTTTCATATGTCTTTGTATGCATTTTAGAGATTAGAATTCTTTAGATTTCATTAGGGGGTCAAATGATGGTCGAGTCAATTCCTAAGCCAGAGGTTTCATCAGACCATGTACCAACATCAGGGTATCACTGTATTAGAATAACATCATCAAATTTCATAAATAGTCATAAAACACACACCGATATGAACATGACTGATTTAATAGTTGAGTAATCATTCTGCTCTGCTCTCACAAAACACAAAAATGACAGTTTGATGAAGGGTGCATACTTTATTGGAGACTAGCAGCAGATATATGAGTAGCAAGAAGAAATATTAAGGCTGATTGGACCTCAAGCATCTAGTTGGACCATTTAGTCTTTTTGTGGCTTACATGTAGATTTTACACGCCTGAATTTGGCTATTATTTACATGAGCCAATCTAAGGCTTGTTATTTGACAAAGACTTATCTGTGTTAATGTGAAATAAACAAGCTCTTCGATGTCTAAAAAGCTCGCTTCGCGGATAACTAAGCAGGTTGAGACATCAGTCTGTGCAGTCCTGAGGACAAGAAGAAAGCCCATTTTCTCCTATTAGAGACTGAGGCAAGAATTCCTCATTACTTAACCAAAGCCCTGAAACACACTGGGCTTGTTTCTCCCAGCGGATTAGTCCGACAGAACCTGGCAAACGTTCATGGGAAACATACCACCTCTCTCCCTCTCTCTCTCTCTCATCAGCTAGTATGGAGGGGTCATTTTCTTAATTCACAAGTGATCTGACCTCAGCCTTTTGAAGAGTAACAGTTGGTTTTGTTGTTTGACTGGCAGGCACTCTATAACCAGTTCCCATATAACTAGTCAATGAATCCACAATGCTGCAAATGAGTTGCTACCACTCGCACGACATAGACTAAAAAGCCCATACACCATCCTATATACTCATATCCACCCCGATCAACAAACCAAACAAACCACTTATTTTGCACATTTGGCTCATGAGGCTTTGAAACACATGGGTTGGAGGTTATATAAGCAGTATAGGTGACTTTTAAACCAACTCTGGTTTCATTTTGATGTACATCATGACCCCACAGTGATATGTCAGTCACATAAGAGATGCCATGCTGATACAGCTGGGATTGAGTCCCAAAAGACTTTGCTTAGAGGAAACTTGGTGCCAAAATCATCTAGTCTGTCATCAGTTTTACTGGCATTTCTGTCCTCTACGCTTTTTTGCTGCTTCAAAATAATTTTCTTTGGCAGCACTGTATTTGATTTCATAAAATATTCCCCTCATATTTCTGCACTGTGGTTACACAACTTTTATGTGAAGTGCAGAAAAACAATTCTTTGTAAAAAGGAATCACTCTATCACCGACTACTGTTATCTTCTCATACCTAGTCTAACCTCGTTTCTGCACTGCTAAAACTGTGTTAGTTCCATATAAAGTCATTAATGAAGATAATTGTTGATCTGGAGTGTCATCTGTCAAGAAACACATTAAAGAACTGAGCTCATTTTGTAAAGGTCAAACACCAGATGCCCAAGAGACTCTCTTCACTTGTATTCTCTATTTGACCTTCTGAAAGTCTTCCTTCTGACTAAGGATGTTATCGAATGACACACATACAACTATTTTTGCCCAAAAGTCTTATCACTCTTACGCCAAGTCAAATCTGCTTCCCCTGAGTCATGTTCAAAAGAAGAGAACTTTCTCCAAAAAAAAAAGTCACATCAGAGACTGTTATCCTTAATGCAAACAGACATTTCATCCACAGTCCTCTAAATACTTCTTATGTTCACTGAGAAGATCCAATTATTAAACTGAACTTCCAAGAATTACTTTTGAAATAAAAAAATATACAAGAGAAATGAGCATGCACTGTACAAGCTGTAAAAGAGCAAGTTTGAGATGAGGTCATGAATAATCACCATGGGAACTCTCTGCTGCTACATTAACTCCTATTGCATCAAAACTAGTAAGGCTTGCTTGATTATATTCTTAAGAAAACAGATTAAATCTCAATATACATTAACATGGAGAGAAATGGCCCTCTGTATAGGACCAATCAAAAATACAATAAAAAGAGTAATATTGTGAAATATTATTTTGTATTGTAATATATTTAAAAAAAATGTAATTGATCTCCTGTGATGGCAAAACTGAATCTTCAGCAGCCATTATTCGAGTCTTCAGTGTTACACGATCATTAAGTTATATGTATGTATATATATATATATATATATATATATATATATATATATATATAATCAATACTGTATGGTCACATTTGAGCAATTTAATGCACCCTTGCTAAATAAATATATACATTTATTTTAAAAAATGAAAATTGTACAACAGATATCAAGATAAAATTCATAGGTTTGGTGATATGGGTGATATGAGAACCAAGATGGTTTCTGCTATGGGTAATTGTTTCTTATTTAAGGCAACTGTATCTTTATGTATAAATAATTTCCAGTGACATGACGGCTAGCTGTGACTGTTCTTATCAAAAACACATTTATATTAACACACACAAGACCACACAAGACATGCTCTTGCATGGCCATTTTCCTTATTTGTAGGTTAATTAATTGTGTCAGCTGTCAACTGTGTAACAAAGAAGCATTAAAACCACTCCTTATCTCAGTCACAACACGTTTCCCATCTTATTCTCTAGAACACGTCCCTCCTCTTGGTCCTCAGTCCTATTGTGTCATTTTTTTGATGTGGAGACATCTGCTCAACTGCATTATTCATTTATTTATTTTCAAAAAATAAGATTTGGATTTTCTAATCATTTTAATTTAACTTTGTACACATTAAACACTAAATGCAGAAGTATGTATGCACCTAACCGTAGGCCTTCAATGTCAAAATACTCTATAATTTATTACAAACAAACCAATGAGGATGCCAAGGAATGCTGGAGAGTGCAAGATTAGGCCTGCCCCGCCATGACCTCGCCATCTTATCCTCATCGATCTACCCTTCCCAGCACAGACGTTGTTTGAAACGCAAGGGACACCGCAAATTCCAGCATTAACAGGGTCCAGCGCTTCCCAAAGCAGCGGCTCCAGTCGCAGGACTCCCACACCCATTGTTTCCCAGTTCCGGCGAGAGCAATTCCCAGTGTGTGGGAACAAGCTGTGCACACATGAGCAGACAAGCAAAAGTGTTAGACAGTGCTGGGTCACGGTGCCATGAGGACCCTCATAAATTCCTATGGTGGTGCCTTCCTTTTTAGGGTCACAGACTGACTCAATTGCTCATAGTTGGCATACACTAAAGTCAGTGGACCTGTGTTTGGACCAGGTGTAATACAGAACTGTGCTAAGGTTTAAAGCACTTCTTCTAAACACCAACTATATTACAAATCACCAGTGGCAGCTCATCAGGGGAAGCAAGGGAGGCACAGCAAACCCAAGATTTTGAGGAGGAAAATGGGAGAAGAACCATTTAATGTTAATAAAATTCCTTAAGCTATTGACTTCACATCCCAGAATCTGTATTCCATGTTTGTAATTTCACCATTGTAACACCATAAAATATTGCTGAAGTCAGAACCACTGCTGCTCTTTCTCGTGAACGTGTTGAATCTATCGATGTACTCTAATTACATACATCCATAGCCAGAGACTTTTGCCTCCATAGCCAATCATCATCAAGTATTTGACTTTCAGTGGTAACAGTGTTTAGAAAAAAAATAGTCTGCCTTTGTATGTGAACCAATCATCGTAGAGACGTAAATTACGTGATTATAGTTTAAACTGGTCTCATTGGTTGCAACTATATTAATTATGGAGGGTAGAGATTTATAAATATTTTTTTTCGCCATTAGATTTACCAAGCTGTCATTCAAGCAGCAGCTAGAAATTAAAAATAAAGGAAGACCTAAGCTGGACTTCATATGCTACATCTTCACTAAATGGCCAAAAGTGCTTTTGCAAGTGTTTTAACACAGACATGTTTTTTTTCTTTAAGTGATAGGTGAGTCTTGATGTATATGTGTAATATTCTTAATTATTGTTATTTTTTAAGAGACGACAAAAAAAATGTTGGCTTTAGTTTTATACTATAAAGATAATTTCTCAAGGGAACCATACACTACAGCAATAAATGCACCTTTTTAATGCATCATCTGTAATATGTCGCAAAAAAGCTCAGAAAAAAGAAACAAATAATGTCAGATAAAATCCTCACATCAGTTTTCAACTGGTAAGGTCAGTAATTTCGTATAATAAAGGCATTAAACAAATCCCACATAAAGCTGCTTTCATTTGAAAAGAGTTCTGGAGGACAAAGCACAGAGAGTTTAAATAAGGACACTGATTCCAGATTACTTGGTATGTGTGGGCCGAAAGAGGGAAAAATGTAAAAGGATGTAAACGGCCATGTAGAACAAAAGCATGAAAGTTACAGCCAGCTTCTAAAACTCTTTGGGACTAAACCTAAATATGTCAAAAGTCCTAATGAGGAAATCAAATGCCTTCTAAATAAGATGATATCAGTTGTGGTTGAACTTTTAAAGCAGCTCCAGACGCCTGGCTGATGATGTTATAACTTCTCCAATGAAGTAATGTGTTTACTAACATCAAAGCAAAGGCAATCCCTGTTAATCATTATAAAACCAGTCTGAACTTTGACCTTTTAGTTTTAGACCAATCAAAGCATTCAGGGAAGCAGAATAAGACTCTTCATGAGCAAAGAGAAGTCAAATAAGTAGGCAAAGGAACTGGCCACTGCCAATTATATGACTGACAAGCCTTTTGTTGGTAATTTACAATGATTTGGAATTACTACGCCATCTGCATGTGCAATTGTTTGCCCATTTTCACCATCAATTTGGTATAATCATTTATTGTTATAGATTTTTTAAAAAAATTTAATAGCAAACAAAAGCGACATTCTCTTTTTATTCCCCTGGAAAACAACCCCAGTGATCAAACGTGCATTATCAGGTATTTTCACATTGAATTATTCAGTAGCAGAGGCGTCATGCCCATTCAAAGTGAGGGGGCCCCCTCAGATTTTTGAGCTAATTGGATTTTGAATGCAACTTCCAAAAGAGAAAAAATAGCCAATTAATATTTTCTATATTTAATACAATCACACTGGCGTGATTAGAACGTTAAGTGCGTCATATCATCAGCTGCTAAATTCAAATATGCGTTCCCTGGCTGGCGCTGAGCCAGAGATAAAAGCGTTTTTACAGCGCTGCGCATTATACCCAATCACACACAATGCTGTTGAGCTTATGAATGCAATGACCAATCAGAGGTGTTCAGATGAGTCATCGCTAAAATGCCGGCGTTTTCTTCACTCGATCGCTGACTGAATATCTCTCTCTGGCGAATTCTCTCGTCAGAAACAAGAAGTGCAAATGTGTGTACGAATCTGTAAAATATTAATTTCATAGTGTAAACAGCTTCAGTGATTTTAATGGGAGTTTTTGAGAGTGCTTGAACTAGACTCAGTGAAAATGTTCTTTGCTCTCTTTCTGTACAATGAAAGTGTTATGATTAGTAGCCTAACTTGCAATGTTTTTATTCACATTAACTTTCAATGTTAAATTCACATTAAATATAAAGTCAGTCGTTTTAAAAACATGTTATGGCATGGCACTCATAAACAGACAGGTTTTTATGCATAGCCTAGTTAATAGATTACATTATTAGACCATCGCCCACTATAGATCAACATAATCTATAAAGATATTTCATGATATAGTTAATGCGTTTGGGAATGTTTCGAATAAAAAGGAAAACATAAATAAATAAATAAATAAAACATCCTCGCTGTTGGCTGCTGTGTCACATGACGACCAACATCCCCCCCCCCCCCCCCAAACTCGTGCCCCCTCAAAAATAATGAGTGCATGACGCCCCTGTTCAGTAGTGTCATGGCTAATTAGGTTATCATTCACAAACCCTTAGCCCTGAGCCTATTCAAACTAGACCTTTAGTGTTAACACTGAATGCATTTGACAGTGCGTGTTTAGCCTGCTACTTAAAGTAGTATTTGAGAAGATCACAAAATTAAATGCAACCATTTGACAGCGGTGAATGGAACACAGTGACTCAAGTGGGACTTGCATTCCACAGCATTAGAAGAGCACTCACTGAACTTGAGGGCTAAAACCCCCTATGGAGAAGAACCCTCCAACAGAATTAAAACCTCCCCAAAGCAGCTCATTTTGCATAGGGTGAATTCAGGTAAACTGTTCCACTTTTTGACAGTCATCCCAATTAACCCAGTCCCAATCAGAGAGGCCCAAACAACTGTCCATAAATCACCCTGCATTATTCATTGTTTTTATTTTTGTTTATTATTTTCATTTATTGTATTTATTTATAATTATATTTTTTACAGTTTAAATTGAGTTTGCAGCAAACAACTTAGTTGTCAACAAGTTGTAGGCTACTAAATTTGTATAATTTTCTTAAACATATAGGTTTACAGTTGTTAATTTAATAATTAGTCACATTAACTACTGTTATGTTGCTCTTGCGTCAGTTTTTGAAGCCTCAATGCCCGTGTCCCCGTTCCACTCTATGGAAAAAATAAAAAATAAATAAATAGAACATAGGGTAAGTAAATAATGTCTCAGTTTTCATTTTGGGATAAATTATTCCTTTATTTGACCTTTCACCTTACACAAAAAGCGTGGAAGTTTATTCAGTGCGCTTGTGCGTTTACACAATGCGTTTGACGTGCTGTAGTTGACACCTGAGAAAGCGCGCGTGCCACGACTCATATTCCTCTCTTGATGTCTCGGAATGTGTCTAACGGCGCACGGAGAGGCAGGCTGGGGAAAAACGGAGAGGGGGAGGAGAAGGATCCAAAGTAACAGCGTGAAATTGCATAAAACATGCCATTGAGCGCTTCGCGCACTTCCACACTCTCTCCGCACGGAGTGGATGTTCACAGCCGTTTGTGAAGGGACGAGCCCACAGTGCATTCCATGGACCAGTATCGAAGTGCCTTCTTAAAATGTTGGATGTATACATGGGTGTTATTTTAGTGTAAGGACAGAGTTTTCTAGAAACCTGCTGCTGAAAGCTGAAAAAAGAGGAACTTCCAACAGACTCTGCTCAGACTTCAGAGATTTGTTTCTTCTAAAATGCACTTATTTGGAATTTCTGTCTTCTGTCTCGCATTGATTTATGCAAACCTTGCTTTGGAGTCAAGTCCCGACTACTATGATTATGATTATGACCAAGATCAAGGGGATGCCACGGTAAGCACCGGCAAGCTCATTTCCACGTCATATTCAGTGTAGAGAAATTGGTTTAGTGCATCATTTATTGGTGATGATTTGTTGCCCTTTATTTAGCATAAAGGAAACTCATAACACATGTTTCTAAAATTATTTTAAAACTTAGTACTGCTTGGAGCATTGAGGCAACATATCAGCAGCCAACATCACTGGCGCTGGTGGTGACTAGATTGTTGTAATACTTAGCCAAGATTTACATCCTGATTCATTTTATTAAGATACATTTGCAGAAACACGTGAATGAAATTTGTATAATTCAAAAAGGTATTTCAAACTCTGAAGCTTGGACAGATCTTTAAAAGACTTTAACCATTTAGGGTATGATGTCACAGGGTGCTTACCTTTGACCTTACTCATCATTATATATGACTGCCCTCTTTTTTGTTCAAATTCAACAGGGCTGTTGAAAACAGTGTACCTCTAGAATATTCACCATTTTCAACTATTTACCATTTGGGCATCATTTTGGAACAAAAGATAGAAAATGATTCGCATTTGAAGTAAAACGGAGAATTTATATATTTTTTTATTAAGCATTCACACATCATTGGTTTAAAAGGGAAATTATTTGAGAGCACAATTATATTGCCATGAAAAGGGAAGCAGGTGTCATTGGGTCAGCAACTTCAGAAGTAGTCTCGCTCTGTTTCTTCTGTCTCCCCACTGAGAAAGAAAGAAAGAAAGAAAGAAAGAAAGAGGTATGATTTTAAACATTTTAATTTGATCATGTACATCATGATCAATATACTCAATTGGTGCAGTTCATTTTAACATCTCTTCTTACCTCGGGAGCTCCAAAGTGACCTGTCTGCATACAAGAGATTAGATGTCTGTTAGTTCTTAGTCTCTGTACTGCTTTTGGCTCACACAGCCATTATACATGATTACTTTGACACAGCATTCTATCTTTTCATATACAGCAGCAGTGGACTCTTTGGAATTTTACTATGTGCAGTGTATAAATGATACCATATGCTACACGCAGCAACGTGGACATCTTGACAAGATCTTGAAATGATTCCCATTGGTAATGTGCGACATGGGCTGTACACTAATCATGATTGCCTAAAATTAGACTTGCTTTGTTTTCACTGCTCTCTCTTTTAAACTCCTTTGGGTCACAGTTAAATTCAATGGTTATTAAGATTCATTTAGCTGGAATTCACCGAGAGTAGGGAAAGTCAATCGTAAGTGCAACAGCAACATAAAAAAGCTGCTGAATTTCTAATGGTTTATTTTCAGTCCACTTGGGGGATATTTGTCTTATGCTTATGCCATGGAATTGAATAATTGTTCTGTAATTGCACATATGGCTGTATGCTATATGAATGTATGGGATGGGTGACTTAATAATTCATTGGGCATCAGTCAGCGCTTGACTAATATACTGACCTTGTTTCTCTCCCTTGGACTTTTCCATCATGGCCATCTCTCATCTGTTTGGCAAAGCTGTCCTGTAATTCATGAGTAATTGTGATTCTAAATGTAAATCATTAGGGTTGTGCATGTAGAGAGAGTTATTGTCAAGTAAGACTATCTTTCTGAAGGGGTCACCTGGGAAATGTGGGTGCTTAGGGAGTACGCATGAGGTGCTTAATGGCTCTGCTGCAGTCTCGACCTTATTCATTGGGACTGACGTTTGGTTTTGTCACGTGGATTTACAGAAACTCCATCATTTTTAACAGGGATGTTGACTGCTTTAGGAGTGCCTGTTTTATATTATTAGCTGCTATGTTGCAAGTCTCTTGAGACACTCTGGTTTAAGTAAGCATTATATTTCAGTCTGTTTGAGTGTCTTTATGGTTAGCGATGAATGCCTGAGAATAAACCACCCATGATAAAGCACCTCCAGCTAGAAGGAAAAGAGCTTTTCCAAACAATGCTTATTTATTTCTGCCCTTTGGCGATAACTAAGGGATTCCCCAGGGACGTCATCTCCTGTGTGAGTATGTGGTCATGTGTACTTCTCAGGTAGGAAAGTTAGCACAGGTGGAACAGATTACTCACATCTGCCTCTCTTATCTTTTCTACTCTAATAGCCAATCCACTTGTCAGATCTGCTCATCCTTTAACTTCAGAAATAGCACAACCACCTTTCAGCACTTTCACAACTTTAGAGGAGCTTTCACCTGGGGGGCAGGGAAAGTCAGATGTCGTGATGACGTAAGCAAGAAGACGTCAAGTCTTTGGGGAGGTCAGCAGTTCAACCATTCTTTGAATTAGGTAACTACTGCAAATGGGGTGTTTCAATAGCTGTTACTTCTTAAAACCTATTTTTATTGCGCAATGCTGTACATTAGAAAAGGACTGACATGGTTGAAAGGCTTCAAAGTGTTTTTCAGAAGTACAGCATAGTTCTTGAACGAAAAAATTAGTGGGTGATTTGATGTGAGGTTTAGTTCAGTTCAAGTTATTTTAGATGAGGCTGCAGTGGCTTCGGTTACTGTATATGTGTAAAAAAAAATGCTTAATACAGTTTAAGGCTTAATGTCAATTTAGATTTGATGTTTTTTAAAATCAATTTGAAAATCTGGCAAGTGAGCTTTGCTTGTTTAATGTAGACGCTTGTTGCCTAATTGGTTCATATAGGCTTGAGAGATTTCTTAATGGAATCCAATGTTGACTGAAAATATGAAAGTCCTTTTTCTCTGTAACTATTTTTTCTGAGAGTATAGCTTTTGTCTTTGTAATAGTATTTGTTAAGGATAACCAAATTAAATGTACCTCCTCAAACAGTCACACTCTCATGGGCAGATAAAGGAGTACACAGATACTTCTTAGTTTTTACATCTTTAATGTTCTGTAGTGATCGTACATTCAATTTGAGTAGCTGTAACTGAGGCTGCCGTTTATCTCTTTCTTTCTGTGCTGTCTGTAAACCGGCTGTAGGTCTCAGTCCCCTTCAGCAGAGGAATTCAGCTCTGACTGTGGCCCAGCAGTGTGCCTGAAGCATCTGGGGGACTTTTTTGTGTGTGTTTGACTCTTTTTTTCAGATCTCAGACTGCTTTTACAATTTCGTCTGCAAGGAGAAGCACTGGAATCTGTGTTAGAGCAGACAAATTTTTTTTTTTACCTGCCACCTTCTAGGAAACAACTTATCACTCACTTTTTAGCCAGTGTGTGGCCACTCTGGGAGGGTAAACTGTTGAGGTATGGAGACTAGGCCCTTGGTGGTAGACTATAAAGTAGTATTTCCCAAATTTTTTGTCTTGCACCCCCAAAGGCCTATCAGTAAGCATTAAGTACTCCATTAAATCAGAAATGCGTTTCTTTATACTCGTTAGTATTATCATTAATATTATAGAATTGGTCACTATTACAATGATTAAATTTTAAGCTACAAAAATAGATAATGTACTGTATGTCATGGTTGTCCAAACCTGTTCACGGAGGGCCAACGTCCTGCAGAGTTTAGCTCCAACCTTAAATTAAACACACCTTAACCAGCTAATTAAGACACTTCCAGACAAGTGTGTTGGAGCTTAACTCTGCATGATGTTGGCCCTCCAGGAGCAGGATTGGACACACCTCGTGTTTGTGAAATTAAAAAAAAAATACACACCAAGCTTCCTCTGCCTTTAATGGGTTGTTTGACTGTTCAGTGGGCAATCATGCAGAAACCTTCCTTAAGAAGAAATGGCAGATTTATTTTTAATTCAACTTTAGATGGGGAATTTGACAAACTAAGTCATTAACACTTTAAAATACCATAGAAGTAAGAAATATCACCCACAAGTGGATATGCAATCATTTGTACAAATCTCAATGAGAAGTCAAGACTTGCAGTGTAGCAAAGACTTACAGATTAACAAAGACTTAGAGAATTACAAAGGAAATGGAAATCTTTCTAAACCCCTGGGATCACCGCTCTAAAGGATAAAACAGGTTTTGTGTATTGACCCGTTCATTTAGTCAGAGTGAGACAGAGTAAGGAACAGGTAGTGCACATGTAGGCTGAGGCCAGGAAAAAAGTCTGTTCTGAAACAAATATATCATCCAATGTAGAAGCACAAATATTATCATTTCTGGAAAATGGAGACGAGAGTAGTGCATTAGATGAATCGTAAAGTTTTATTATACTACATGAAGCAAATGTGTGTAGTTCTTAATTTTTTGTAAGTCACTCTTAAAAAGTTTTTTTTTTTCTGCTAGGTGCCAAAAATTCCTACAATTTGAGTATAAGTGTCCTATATTTACTACAAGAATGCTGAAGAATAAAATTGTCATCTTTCACCCTCATGTCATTCTAAACATGTATGTGGAACACAAAAAAAAATATTTTAGCTGAATGTCCAAGCTGCTCTTTTCCATTCAGTGAAAATTGGTCAGAAGCAGAAACCGTGTAAGGAAAAGAGCAACTTGGAATATCAGTGAATTAATTGATTTTGCTTTCCACACAGGAAACAAAGTCATACAGGTTTGGAACAATGTGAGAGAGAGTAAATGATGACAGAATATTTGTTTTTTGACAAACTAATCCTTTAAATCTTTCTTAAGACTTCACAAGAGATGTGCAATCCACATGCCAAGACGTATGAATACTCGCAGAGTGCTTAAACCTTACTAATGTCGTTCTTGACAGTTTCTGTTCAGGCAGGATATTTGCTTCGTATAATTCTTTAAGTATGCCAAAACAAGAACCCCATCCCCCCCTTCCCCCACTGTGTAGCTTTTTTTTTTTTTTTTTGTGCCTACGGGGAGTTTCATTGGGATTTTGTGTAGAGCTCTATTGTGTTTTGGAGAGCTTAAGAATTGGGTTACAGAACATCAGACCTAATATCCCTGTGGTCTTATTGAGTAGTGGGCAACCCTCCAGGCTAATAACTTTATTGCACCACAGAAACCTTAACCAAGTACGCGTCAGAAGTGCACAGTAATTGCATCCTGACACATGCCCGCCTCTACACGTGAAACGGATCAGACCAAGAAAGCAACTCTTTCTAAAAAAGGAAGAGAGGTTCTTATGGGACTCAGACCAATCTAAATTATTTCTTCAAATCAACATGAAATCAAAATTAACCCTGTTTACTTTCCTAATGCACATTCCTGGTCTTATTGTTCTTGATTCATCAGTGCATGCTGTTCCAAATTTTCCAAAAACAAATTGTTTGCCTTTATAATCTTTTATCAAAATATAATGACTTGGTCTGCCACAGAACTGACTTTCCATTTTGGCTGAGATTCAAAGCCAAACAAATGTGAGAACTGATATCATTTCAATCAAAAACAACTTGATTCTAGTGTTTGCGTATTTAGCAATAGTGCAAAACAAAGTGTAAATAGTGCAATGCAGTTGCGCTGGAGCTTATTAGCTGTTTATATTTTAGAAAATATTGTTTTTGAATGTACTGATTCAGACACTGACATTATTATTACCCGCTCTGTGTTGTATCCAGTGCTGCTAGGTCATTTTAATGGATGTAGCAGATACTAGGCTTAAGACTGGAAAAATAATTTCCATGCGGATGGTCTGGTCTCAAGAGCACATGCATGTGCATTAGTGTGTGTACTGAGTCCAGTGGTTAGTTTAAAATCATATGAGAGACTGTAATATAGCATTCATGAGCTTATAGTAGAGTTATCTACCTCGGGGAACATCTCAATTGCTTCAGGAAAACGGGACAGATTAGGATTTTTTTTTTTTTTTTTTTTTCTGAAATGT
>JAFVLL020007350.1:0-12386 GCA_021397915.2 Tor tambroides
GCTACTACATAATACATTAAACAGCTTTGATGCTATTGATTGTTTATGTTGCTAAGGGTGGTTGCTAAGGGTGTTGCTCAGTGATACACAGAACGGTTGGGTGAAGCGGTCATAGCCGTGCTGTATCGTGAATAAAACACAGCTGCTGACCAATCAGAATCGAGGAATGGAACTAACCGTTTTATAAAGTACATTATATACATTAGTAAACATAAAATTTTTGTATATTAGCTAAGTAATAAGTTCCAAGCTACCTTTAGTGTGAAGATGAATTGTATCAATATCGTTTGTCCTGTCATGTAACACTTCCTCAAGATTTAATTTTGTGTTTAAAGGGTTAGTTCACCCAAAAATGAAAATTCTGTCATTAATTACTCACCCTCATGTCCTTCCAAACCCTTAAGACCATTATTGTGAGTAACACGACTCATGTGCGTGCTGCTACTGACGTAAACACGCATGCACTGTGCCTTGTTTACGAGCAGAGGAATGCATGAGCATGCATCGTGATACTCTCCCAATTCAACAACTCGTGGGGTTTTGGCAAAATTCAATATAAATAGACATTTATTCATGGAAAATAAGTCAATTCTTAAATTCTGTATTTTGACCAACTTGGTCTGTGCTGAGGAAAAATATGGTTGAGATTATTCAAGTCTAAATTTAGTTTATACTCCCCATATCTTCTAATAAAACCTCACATTTCTTTTAAGTAATCACCCAATTGGTCTGAATAATTGGAGTTCCAATTTATACAAGATACTCCAATAAATTAAATGAGGTAGCTGAAATGAACAAAGGAGTGATAAAAGATGCACTGTGATGATAAGCACTGGCAAGTAATTGAATCGTTCAGCTGCATTCCTTCGCAATTGGACAAGATTATCTTGTGGGGCATCCAGTCATAACCATTAATTTCCTGCAGTAGGATCTAAAAAGACACATTTAAAAGAGATTTCTCAAATCATACACTGTGAACCTCTACAAACTTCAAAAGTTTTCAAGCCCACTTGTTCCAAGGATCCATTTCCAGAAGCAGAAGAGCGGCATAACAGGCGATATTACATTGATCCATTTTTATCTGCTGTCCATCTTCACGCTGGTCTCACAGACTTAATGCCAAAGATTCCCCTCAACAGCAGATGCTCTCTTAACATTTTAACCTCGCAATGGCGCAACTGTGAGTGCACCGTGAAAGTGTTTCTGTATCCCAGAGGATGGCTAACCTAAGACAGGAACTGCATCAGAACGCAACACTCTTAAAAGATACAATCCCCAACAGTGGGGGTCTTGCACAATCCACTAGGATATGAGGAGGTCTGTCTAGAAGGAGATAAGACTATGTGTGTGAGCGTTTCTGTACAGAACTAAGGCTACTTGGGTGTATTTGTCTTCTGTGAAGGTGCTTGAGGGAAAGCGGGAAGGAGAAAGCTTGTACCTTTACATGCATGCATACATACAGTAGAATCCAGTTTTTTTTCTCATGCTGTCACGAAGCACAGGAGAAATTGTAATTCGCCAACAGCTTCTTAAAAACAGAGTTTCATAAGCACAACAGACATTCAAAGAATAGTTAACCCAAAAATTTGCTGAAAATGTAGTCATTGGGACATTCAAGATTTAAATGATTTTGTTTCTTCTTCAGAAAAGATTTGGAGAAATTTAGCATTACATGACTTGCTCACCAGTGGATCCTCTGCAGCGAATGGGTGCTGTCAGAATGAGAGTCCAAACAGCTGATAAACATCACAATAATCCACAAGTAATCCACACGACTCCAGTCCATCAATTAATGTTGTATGAAGTGAAAAACTTTGTGATTGTAAGAAACAAGTCCATCATTAAGATATTTTTAACTTCAAATCTTTGCTTCTTGCTAAAAATAAGAGTCCCATAATAATGGTGAAAATGTCTATCCCCTGTTGTGTCTAAAAATCCACAGACATATTTGTTTAGAACTGTTTTGGCTATTTTCACTTATAAACAGTGTTTGATCTGTGCAGATTTCTCTCCTGATTCAGATAAGACTTCATATAAAAAAGCAATATTATGCATAGAGGACACATATTTTTGCTGGAAGTAACAGTTTAAAAATGTCTGGATGGATTTGTTTATACAAACACACAGCTTTTTGCTTGATGGACTAGAGTTGTGTGGAATATTGTGATGTTTTTATCAGCTGTTTGAACTCTCATTCTGATGGCACCCATTCACTGCAGAGGATCCATTGGAGAGCAAGTGGTGTAATGCTAAATTTCTCCAAATCTGTTCTTATGAAGAAACAAACTCATCTGCATCTGGGATCGCCTGAGGGTGAGTACATTTTCAGCATTTTTTTTATTTTTGGGTGAACTATTCCTTTAATCAGATATGGCTAAATATTTATGATGCTATTCTGGATGCATTTGTGACCTTTGTGATCTGTGACCTATAGAAACTTTTTCTTCTAATGATGTTCAGTGTGGGACCACAACTTCAAACGATCTGCCATCATTTATGAATCTGTTAAAGTGAGCAAGAATGCCTCACATCTTAAATATCAGTCATAATATATCAGTATGTCTCATCATCTTACTTTTGTATTTTAGAAGATCAAATCTCTGCCATTCTCTTTACTAACAGAAAACTTCACAGAAAACTGCAAGAATATAAATTCTAAGAGAAGGTCTGTTTGGCAATGTTTTTTGCTCTCATGCTGACAGAAGTAAATATTAGTATAAAAACTGCCATCAAGGTAAAAAAATAATCTTTTTCATTCTTAAATGGTCTTACAGAAAATTTCAGTAATATTCATGTGCACTGTAATATGAAAAAATATGATATAGTCAATATATATATATATATATATATAATTTTTCAGAAAACAAATCATGTCAACAGCAACAGAATTATTTTAGATTAAACTCTTAACTATTTGTTCTCTCTCCCTCTTTCCCAGTCTCTCTTTCTATTTTAATTAATTACAGTGTGGAATATTAAAATGCACATAATTGAGTTCCCTCTTTTATGATTTTTTTTTTCAGGAACAGCATTGAAGTGTGGAAAATTGCTTCTCCTAATCAGATTAACCATAGTCAGCTCATTGTGTCAGCATAACTATATCTGCAGTACAATGTGTTCATTTGAATGGAAGTGGAAAAACAGACACTACCTACCCATAAGAAACACATTAGAGAGTCTGTCACACTGAGTTTTATCTTCAAAAAGACTGCAAACAGAGTGCAACACTGAGCGCCTGGTCTTAGTTCCGGAAGTATTTTTCCCCATTCATTTTCTTCATAGTGATTTCAAAATATTCTTCAATAAAGAATTATAAGAACAAAACCAACCAGGTCTGAGATGAATCACAATATTACAACTGTGTTTTAAAGAAAAGAACAAATAAGAAATGTTTGTTCATTTTTACACAGTGCATGAAACAATGCATAATCACATCAAAAACCATGGTACAATACAAAACTATTACTTTACAATCATTCATTATAAATATAAAATCCAAGTTAATATTACAAATAAATTTCAGAGTAGTAAATTACGTACGTCATTCGCAATGCGTCTTGTTGAGTTTCCATTAAGCTTTTTTGGTGCAATTCTCATTTCCATTGTAACAACTACTGTACTGATTTTGGAAATGAAGCTGAATTCACATTTACTATTGCTTTCTACATAAGCATATCTCATATATTAACCTCAAAGATCTCTGGAGAAAATATAGAGGCAAGAATTAAGCATGCATTTTTAAGAATGAGAAAAAGTGCAGTGGTTTTTTTTTTTTTGCAGAAAAGTTGCAGAAACTTTTTCCCCACCAACGCGTCTTTAATGTGAACACCCAGAAATGGCAGCATATGACAGCATCACAAAACACATTATCCAGAAAGTTATCAAAAGCTCTTCCTTAGTCTGTCTAACTGCATGAGAGTTGTTTTTAAAACATCTGAAATCAGACATATTTACAGATGTAAAAAGAGCAGTAGAAATGTTAGAGTGTTCATAAATTGCAATCATTTAAGCTTGAGAATTGGAACTTAAGGTTTTTTTCCCCTGCACTGTTTGGATTGTTTGTTTAGCAGTTTATGAAACTAAAAGAGACTGTTATACTGCATGACAAGTCAGACAGGGTGGACCCACTCATGTCCCAATCTGATGCAAGTAACAGCTGATTCTCCAGGCAAGTGCAGACACATCCTGCTAATTAGCTGAATGCTCCTTAATGACCATAAAACGGCCCCCAAATCAGACAAGATGGCACTCGCTCTGTTCCTGTAATCACAGGTCACAATCAGCTTAAGAGTGTGTAATTATAGCACTCTGAGCATGCTCATATTCATCTTTCTCAATCACTCTACTGTCTCTATAGTTGGATTTATATAAGAAGAATGCTCCCTGTGTTTGTGTTCTGTGATGAGCACGACCAGACAGCAGGAGCAACATATTTGGCAACATTTAGGAGTATCCAAAAGTCTAAAAATACATTAAAGCTCTGATTTTTCCTTAACATGGAAATAAACAAAGTTTTATGACTTTAAAACCTTTCAAATTCCCAGAAATTGAAACTAAGAAAGTTTTCATTTAAAAACATGTTGAGTGTTTATCTACAATGTATCTGCATAATAGCCAAAAGCCTTTTCAAACCCATTTAAACTGAGGGAGCAATATGATATTGAGTGAAATAAAATAAAATAAAATAAAAATTTAGAAAGGTGAATAGGAAAAAAGAAAACCAAATAATCTAACAAAAATAGATACTACACACTACTAGAGCTATCAAATAAATAAAATATTTCATGCGATGTTTCATGTGACCTTCATCAGGCATTGTTTTCAAAAAAAAAAGTAACATTTAAGTAACATTTTTAAAAATGCATAGAAATACAGTATTTAAGCACAATAATTTGGATGCACAAATCATGCACATGATGCACATGATCATCTGTTTTTTGTTAATACCAGTTCAGCTGTCATTCAAGCAAAAAGGGGAACAAAATAAATACAGAAGACATTCTATAGGTTCAACGTATCACTCAAATTCAATGAAAGCTTGTTAGATAGAAAATGATGCAAAACAGAAGCATTTTCTCTAGTGGTCTCAGACTTTGCAGAACTGAATCTGTGTCTTTGACTCTGAAGAGCAACATATTTACATTCTGTATCAATAGTGCCTATTTAGTGAGGAAGCACTACTAATCACTTATCAGAGACAGTTTATCTCCACCTGCGATGCTAAATGGTTACCCTCTGCATTTGTCACACATTTTCCCATCCAAAAAGCCTGAGGGGGCTCTAAACAGGATGACAAACGCCGGCCGGGCGGCCCATGCGTCCTGCTGTAGACTGCAAATGCCAGTTTCATTAGGAAGGGTTTTCAAGCATCCTGTTACCCAGCTGCTGGGCCCTTTGTAGTCCCCCCACCAATCGATACTTAACATTTTCACGCTCAGTGTGCAGCCCCTCTAAGCACTGTAAAAATGTTAAAGGGCAGAGAGTTTGGGGAGCAGAGATTACGGCTCTTGGAAACGGCAGACGGCACGAAAGGCCCACGTGCGTGTTTATTTACTCTTTCAGAGCCCAGGATGAATGGAAATACCTTTGCTGGCATGTCGCTCCAAGGCACAACACCTCAAAAGAACGGGGTGAAACATGCAAACCGTGCCGTTAATTGATTCCATGTTTGCTTACGGTGTCAAATTTGATGTGGGCCTGTTGTCACTGCATTACTATTGACTTCAAGGTAAGGGAAACACAATTCACACACACACACACACACACACACACACACACACACACACACACACACACACACACACACACACAGGCAGATTTTAAAGGAATAGTTCACCCAAAATGAAAATTTCCTGAAAATCTATTCACCCTCAGGCCATCCAAGTTGTTTCTTCATCAGCACAGATTTGGAGAAATGTAGCATTACATCACTTGCTCACCAGTGAATCCTCTGCAGTGAATGGGTGCCGTCAGAATGAGAGTCCAAACAGCTGATAAAAACATCACAATAATCCACACAACTCCAGTCCATCAATTAATGTCTTGTGAGGTGAAAAGCTGTGTTTGTTATAAACAAATCCATCATCTTCTTAACTTCAAATAATTGTTTCTGTCTACTACAAGTCTACTAATATTGCTTTCTCCAGTGAAAACGTCATCTTGTCTGAATCAGGAGAGAAATAAGCACAGATCAAGCACTGTTTACAAGCCAAAGCAGTCCAGAACCATCCTAAAAAATATGTTGGTGGATTTTCATGTGAGAAGACAACAGTGGATGGACTTTTTCATTGGAAGAATCGCTATTATGAGTTTTAGCTGAAAGCAACAGTTTAAAGTCAAAACAAAGTCAAAACACTCTCATGGACTCTCATTCTGATGGCACCCATTCACTACAGAGGATCCTTTGGTGAGCAAGTGATGTAATGCTAAATTTCTCCAAATCTGTTCAGATGGCAAAACAAACATATCTACATCTTGGATGGTCTGTGGGTGAGTAAATCTTCAAATTTTCATTTTTGGGTGAACTATTCCTTTAAGGCATCTAGAAGTGCTCCAGATGTGAAGGCTCTTCTAAAATGTATGCAACTTAATTATGCTGCTTGCTAAGATACCTGTTTTGACTTCCTTAATGCACTGCAATAAGCAGACAATGTAAGAGACATTCTAATTATACTTAAAATTTGTTCAATACTGAAAAGTGTAAAATAATTAAAGAAAGAAACTGAAACAATAATTACAAATTTGAATCTAAAAATTTGAAAAGGGTTCCAAAAAATCTGTAGGCTGTGAGGCAGATCACTGGGTTTTGGAACAAAGCTAAAGTCATGAACTTTTATTATACCTTATTTTTTAGCTGAGCTAAGGTATCTATATATATTATTGAAAGAAGTGCATCTCTGCTAGTGCCCTTGAACACTCAGCAGTGTCCTCCCTTACTCACTCTCTCTTGGGCTGGAGTCAGGCCAGAGCAGGAATGGCAGTGTGCCCTTATAGAAAATGAAGCTGTGTCCATATCTCTCTGCTTTCAAGATGAAAGGCTGAGAAGAAACGTTAGCCCTAACTGGAGAATTTCAGAAAGAAATGGAAACTAAGAAAGTTCTCATTTGTGAACATGTTGAGCGTATATCTATAACGTATCAAACTGTTTCCTAATTTAAACATATTAAAACCAAAAGCCGTTTCACATTCATTTAAACTGAGGGAGCAAGCTGATATTGAATGCATCTTGACCAAATAAATAAATAAATAATTAAATAAATAAAAAATCATAAAATTAAATTATATATATATATATTAGGGGTGTAACGGTACGTTTATTCGTACCGAACGGTTCACGGGGCAAATTCCAAATGGAAGTGATCATCCCTATCCCCTTGGAGTAGGGACTTTGGAGTGAACAGGGCACGTGCGTGCCATTATGTAGTTGTTTGGAATGCACTTGGCAAAGAGAGCGACGTAATTTTCTCATTATCTTCAGCTGGCATGTTTTCCCGTGACACAGCACGGTGTCCGTCAGCAGATGTCGCTGTTTTAATAGCGTAAATATCTTTTTATTGTCGTAAGCACAACTGTTGCAAATAAACATACATTTTCTATTTTAAAAAGTTTTTAATGTTTTTTTGCTATATAATATATAAAAACTATTAGCCTATGTATGAAACTTTTTTAAAAATAGAAAATGTATATTTTTTTTATGCCGGTGTCCCTTAGCCGTGCTGCTTTGCAGCTTAATTAGTTATGAAAAAATAACGCGATTAAAATATTTTAATGCAGTTAACGCACTGGCCCCGCCTCCAAACCTGTAGGCCCCTTACATTTCATACAATTGACTGTTGACAAATATGATGCAGAGCAACAACTCCATAAATGCAGTTATGCCCTAAAATTCAAGATATTGTGCAAAAATGCCCCTGTATGTGCTTTTGACTCATATTTATATCATATGATAAGCGATATCACACCAGCAACGAGAGTAATATCACAGGAGTGCTGTTTTTGTCACGAAGAACACGAGTGCAAATGCGATTTTATACAACAGTTCAGTAAATAAGAAGTTAATACTGTGCTATATTTTAAACACAATATTGTGTGTTTTTGTTCAATTTTGCCAACGAAAATATTACCTAAAAAGCCACAGCAGAACTATTGTGCATCTCAGAGCAACACAGCTGTTTTTTGAATGAATGAATCCGCGTTTTGAACGAATTGTGTGAACCAATGATTCAGTAGCCCATTCATAGAGAGAGCCGTTTACTGAATTCCTGAATGAATCAGCCGTTTGAACGAAAACCATGAAAAAAAAAATGAAGGGGTTTGAATACTTCTGCAAGGCACTGTATACACACACACACTGATTTTTTTATTCCACAAAATATATACAATTATAATAAGAAAAAAATCTGTTTAATTGTGATTAAACTGGACTCATCTTCACCAGTAGTGAACAAAGAGTAATTGTTTACTAATCCACTTATATTACTGCTTTTATGCTTGTTTTTAACAAAATGAATTAAACAAGAACAAAGATTTAAGCTTTCCCAGAGGCCATGAGATTACTGAATGAAATACAGTGCAGAAGCGCTGGAACCAGAGTGACAGGACATCAGCGTAGAAGAGTGGGCGTCTCATATACTAGCACAAATGTGTGTGATAGTTGAGCGCTGCAACACTGCTACAGGGCCAACCAGTGACATGTGCATGTGTGTCAGCGTGTGTTATGTTTATGGGGAGTTAATGATTGACTGAGTTATTACAGTATGCATCGGGCCATGCAGTAGGAGTGATTTTGAGACACCATTTTCCATTTCGCTGCCTTGTGTTCTGCTGTTATTGACCATAAAATGATGGATGGTGAGAAATTGCTCTGTTTGCGCATTGATCAATGAGACTCAGGAGAGATAGAACAAAAAAAAGAAGAGAGAGAGAAAATAGAGTTATAGATGGCAGAAAGCATCTAGTTGTCTTTGCGAAGCAAAAATAAGTCAAGCTGCTGAGTGCAGAGGATCTATTTTTTATTTTCAGCACAGTTTTCTCATCATATTGTAACAGTCTGCAACTGTCGCCACTTGTGTGGTAGTGTGGTAAATATGGCCATTTTTGCAGTAAAGTTTTGTTTTAGACTCAGATCTAATTTTGTGAGGAGACTTTAATGCAGCAGTCACAAACTGAACTATAAATGAATTAGGTGCAACATGAGCATCAAGTACAGGAAAAAAGACAACCGGCTCTCTGGTAAACATTATAGATTTCAGAGAAAATAATGCAACAGTCTGTCCAGTGATCAAAAAGTAAATATATATATATATATATATATATATTTACAGACAGTACACTAAAAATAATGGCTCTTTATTGGCATTGATGGTTCCATGAAGAACCTTTAACATCCATGGAACCTTTCCTTTGCACAAAAGGTTCTTTAGTGAAAAAAAGTTTTTTAGATTGTTCAAATATTCTTCATATAAAGAAAAAAATGGTTCATGGTTCAAATGTACAAAAACTCCCTTTTGCATCCATTATTTTTAAGAGTCTATACAACCAGCCTCTGTTTTTAAGAAAAGCCCTGTAAAAAAAAAAAAAAAAAAAATGGAGCCAATTGTCAGCCAATATTGGATAGTCTGAAAATCAGACACTGAAAATGGCACTAACACAATGAAATAGACATTAACTTAACATAAAATAACATAAAATGTATAAATGTAGAAAATGCAGATATAACCTAATCTAAATAACATGATGAATATGAAGAAACAACAGTATTTAAATAAAATATAATCAAATGTGACTTCTGAGAATGTCTATTTTCTGTTTTTCACCATAAATCATCAGCTGACTCATTTTAAACACAAAAACATCATTTTAATAAAATTTTACTATGTTTTATAGTATATCTGTTGTCTTGTTGAATGTATTATAGATTTTCATCATAAATTATAAGGTACTTCAATTTACATTATTGGAATAAACATGTATTGTCTGAAATTTTCACCATACTTCCATTTTTTTTTTTACTAAAAAATGTGATGTGTGATTGAAAATGATTTTCAATCAGATACTGCAAGTAAATTTCACAGATAATTACAAAGAAATGGCAAAGTAACACATTGAATTTAAATGTAAAAGTCTGAAGTAAAAAGACTGAAATAGTATTTTCTTGTAATATGTACTCCAATAATCTTTGTTTTATTTACAACTTCAAAATAAACTTTTTTACAGTGTACATCCGATTTGAATAAAATTATGACATTTAAATTTTAAAAAGCTAGTTAAAAAGAGAAGACTTGAATCTGTGTGAAGGAAGGATAAAAGGTAAAATCAAAGAACCAGTAAATGAGATGAGAGGAAGAGGAAGTAGGCGGAGGAAAAAAGAAGAAAGTCTTGGCACATTCTGAGATATCCTCACTTTCTTGCCAATCCTGTTGTCCAGCACTCAAGTCGCTGTCAATCATGACTTCCTAATCCCGAGCACAGACTGAGCTCTCTTTGGACCACAGGCCTGTGAAATCGCTTTGGGAATACATGTATTTACTCACCCCTTGCTGGGTAAAAACTCCCTGAGAAAGAGAGCTGGGAAAAAGAGAGAGAGAGTTTTGAGAAAAGCAAGATAAGTGTTTTAGATTTTTTTTAGGATGTGATGAGGTTAAACGTTCAGAAGGTTTTAACAATTTCTTAGGTAGTTTTGCTGCCAAAACATGACCACATGACATATTGTAGGCCTACATTTTACTGAAATGGTATTGAATTGATTGTCATGAGGAAAACATTAAAATTAGTCATATAAAATAAAAGTAATATAAACTTTAGGTCACAAAACCAAAAAACATCAACTGCTTGGAGGACAGTTTGTCACAACAATTTCTTTTAATCCCAACAGGAAAGAAAATCACAATAAGAATGACTGTAATATAGGAATCATTTCTCCTAGACAGCAATCAGATTAAGTAGAGTCTCAAGTGTGTCTCCTCTAGAGCTTCAGATAAGATCTCAACAGTATCTCAATCTGCACTGCTGACAACAATGAGTGTTCAGAGACTCTCCGTAGTGTTCAATTCAACTATTGAAACATGTCATCGGGAAAAAAGAGAATTTTTCACTTCATGCACTCTACCTGAATGTGTTCACAGCTCAATTATGATGTCACAAACCACAGAATGTGGAATTAAAACAAACACTGTGACCTGTAAGAGACACACAAAATCATATTGAACTGTTCCATTAAAAAAAAGAAAAAGAAAAGAAAAATCACAGATTTTTGCTAAAAACAGACTTTTGCTAATGTTCACAAAATGACAACTTAAAAATGGACATCACCTCAACATATTTGTCTTTAAGTCTCATAAAATAATTCAAACTAATGTTGCATCTTTTTTTAAAAATGTATCAAAATTGTCTAATATTGATATAATTTGTTTAGTCTATTTTATCTAGCACTAATTTTTGTTCCATTTTTTATTTTATTAACTCTTTTATTTTAGGCTTGTTTTGCCTTTAACTTTGAATATTAACATTCCTCATCTGAACATTATTATAACGTATATAATTTATCAGGCTGCTTCAGGCATTTATCAGGCACATTTTTGAATCACTAAAATACTATTATATTTTGAACTAGTTTTTATTTTTATATTTTACATTTCAATTTTAATTTTAGTTAATATTTTAATAATTTTGTTGTTTCTGTCATTTTGTTATTGTTGTTTTTTTTTTAAATAGTTCACATAGTGTTTCATTACATTTAATTTCAGTTTTAGTGATTTTAGCACATCAAGATAAACTAAATTAAAAGGCGAAATGTTGGCAACTAACTGAAATAAAATTAGCTTTTTAAAATTTTATTTCAGTTAATATTTTATTTCACAACAAATATGGTTTATTGTAGTTTCAATTAACTATAACAACCCTGGCAACTTCTGAATATTGGAATGTCTATTAATTCTGAACATTTCCAAATGTACCGCAATGTAATTTGAGCATGAACACTGCAATGTTCATTTCAAGCGGCTTTATTAACATAAATGAGTTTGGTAAAGAGGAAACAATTAGCAAAGCAGTTTTGACACAAATGTCAGACCAGCCTGTTCTCCCTTATCACAAAGTGCCTTAAACTTAAATACACTGTAAAAAAAAATTCCGTAAAAAAACGGAGAAGTTGCTGGCAGAAAATTACCAGGTCATTTTCTGTTAAATTTACGGACATTTCCTTCAACATTAAAACGGAAAATTCTGTAGATTTACATTTTCTTCTGTACCATAAACGGACAATCCGTTATGCAGAAATTTCTAAAAAATTATAGCATAGGCCTATCTTTAGCAGCAAATAAATCCAGCACAATATATACAAATTGAACATGGTTTATTTTTGCCTCATGTAAACATTCTTAAAAGTG
>JAFVLL020007352.1:0-16315 GCA_021397915.2 Tor tambroides
GAGCCTAATATATTCCAATGGCACCATTAAGCTGTAGAGTTACAGGAAGATTGAGGTCTGTTAGATTTAAACGAACAATATGCCCACAGCCTTTTCTAGACATGAAGGGGAGAGAGAAAGGTGCACAGGCCTATAGGCAGAGGTAATAAGAGTCTGGTAATCTAATGCATAGAAAATTATATCCACTCAGAAAAGGCAAATCAAGGTGAGTTTTTACAGTGTTGGAAAATATGGATACTCTATAGAAAGACTCACTCTGCCATGCTAGCTTTGTGCTTATATCCCGCAGTCAAAGTTTCCTTCACATTTAGTGGCGATCCACATTCGAGTTTCTGATGTATAGACAACTGGCTGCCTAGAATGTGAAGTGTAAATTACGTTTTTACCTAGAGTGTCCATTTTTCAGTCACTCAAGGTAAGTGTGTCTAATCTTGTGTGCACCGGTACAGAAATATGCTAATGTTTGGTTTAGCTAATGTCTATCCAATGCGGTTTCGAACACGCAGCTGCACCATCACTAAAGTGGGGGGCCGGTGGGTTGTGGAGAAAGCTAAAGGGGTCCTGGGGAATATGATGGAAAGCTCTAGAATAAATCCCCTTAAACTGTGGGTTGTGACCTTTCTTAAATGTGTTTTGTGTTGCGGTGCAGTATGGGATTTCCCTGAGGTGACTGCCTGCTGTATGCAGGGAATACATTCAAAGCCCAGCTCAATAAAACAGCAGCCACTCCTCGCTCTGGCTAGAGTTGAGCTGTGTTCTCAAAACCTTCCGACAATGAGGACGCAGAGAGTGAGCGATTGATGACATGGTGTGAAAAGAAAAAAATAGTGGGGAGGGGGTTAAATACGACTGATGCCCCTTCTGTTTTTCAATCGAAGCCCTGCTAATGCAAGCAGATTTGTTTAGAGACCCTATTCTCAAAATCCCTTTTTCATATATACATGGCTGTGTGTTTTGTATTATTTTTTTAATTTTTTTTGCTAACCAGGCATGCAGATTTAAAATCCATGTGTGGGCTGATCTTTGCTAACCAGTGGGAAAGAAATGAATAATTTTTCAAAATTAATAATGTGGAGAAAAATATCTTATTGGAGTTGCCTGTGACTACAGATGGAGTTCTAATTTTACAAATATGTCAGGGGAAAGGCCAAGCATGCTCATATAGTGTTGTTCCCAAATTATTCCTCTGTGTGTGTGTGTGTATGTATGTATGTATATATATGTGTGTGTGTGTGTATGTATATATATATATATATATATATATATATATATATAATATTTTGTAATGTTCTGTAACAGTATAGGCCTGTTTGTTAGATTTAATAGAAGCGCCACATTAGTATCAGTGATACTTGCCTTTATTCTTATTATTCAGAGTAAAAAGATGTCATTAAGCAAATATTTAAAATATACCATCTTAGTGTTGTTTCTCTAAACATTTCTGATTACAGATTTTATGTGATTAGTCTCAGTAAATTACAGAAAAATGTGTGAAATTTATATTTTTTTAATCGATTGACAGCCTGTATGTGTGTTGTTGGAATGCAGTAAAATCACTCATAACGTTGAACAGTAGTTCTACACTGCACTTGTGTGGTTTCCGCATAATATAGTGCTTTAAGAAGAGCTTGTTTTAAAATTGAGATGCTCTCGCTGAGGACCAGATCAGTGTCCTTCATGCACCAGCCCTGAGTGGCATGCTGTTTTTATTTATTTAGGGGTTTTTTTTTTTTTAATACTACTATTTTTCGACCATATAGGGACATAGGGTTCACCCATCTTGACAGTTACAGAATAACATGGTTTTAAATATTATATGATGAAGCGTATGAGCCCCTGGCCCCCACACACTCAGACACGTGTGCTGTCATACAACATCATGTTTGTCTAAAGAGATTCCTACTACAGGAAATTCCTGCAGAGTTTGTTAATGTCATCTCTATTCTCCAATTTTTAGTAGGATAAATTGAGTTAAGATGTGTATAAACTAGGAAACCATGCACAGTTTTGCCATTTATTTAGAAAGTCCCCATAATGATACAGCTGCCTGTCACAAAGTAGTGTTTTTTTATATATATATATAGAAAAAGCACTTGGGTAAAAAGTAATAATTTTTATTGTTGCTATTATTATTAATACACTTTATTTTGCTTTAGCACACCTCTTCCTGCTTGTCTTGCATTTTCTCCATCGCCGTTTTTCCCAGATGAATTTCACAGTGCCGTATGCAGGTCATCCCAACTTGGATCTTTCTCTCTGGTGAAAGCCTTGTCTTCAGGCAGTGTGTGTTCACTCTCTTCTTCAACCTTCCGCTAAAAACAGACAGAACATCAGACAGGAAAAGAGAACACTAAAATGAGGGAAACGAAGGAGGGGGGAGTGTAAGTGAGGGAGTAAAAGAGTAAACTCCACTCATCCCCAGAGCTGCTGACGACAGGGCCTACGTCACTTTGTATTTCTCTCACTTGCACACACACACACACTTATTCTCTCTCATACATTGCACAAGCGTAGCTCCATGCCCCCCAGCTGAAAGGTTTATATAAGACCCTTTTTGGATCTGAGAGAGAATAGCATGAAAGTAGAGCATATTTCCTCACTATCTTACCAGCGGCAGGTATAAAGATGCAGATAATTCCACAGTGAGCAATTATGAGGTATCGATTTAACAATTTTTCAATATGCTGTGAGTACAGGTGATGTTTGCAACTTTTTTGTGAAAATACTTACTACTATCCAAGCCATAATATGAGCTGTAAGTTAGCCACATCCTCTCATATTTTAGATTTAAAAAATAGCCATAGACAAACTGGAAAAAAGAAAAAAATAACACCCACGTTTTACCTGTCAAGCCTGTCTGAGAGCTGAATGTTTATGATAGTCATCAGGCCGCCTTCTTTTATTGTAAGTTTTGAATAATATGTCTTTATGTAGTTGTCAGAAACCAGGGAGACATGTAATTATCAGTTTCTTACATGTCTAAAAGCATCTTCAGATGCTATCTAGTAGTTTGAGATCATGTAGACTCGTCTTTTGTTATTTGAAGGGTGAGTTTTGAATTTTATATTTAGGCTAGAAAGTTTGCAAGGACCACAAACCCTAGAGGTAAATGCTGGATCAATGCATTGCAAGTGCGTGATCTTGTTCTACATACTTAAAATTCATTCTTTAAAAAGGAATTCAAGGACATCTTGCTGACGTTGGTTGTCTTTTTATGAATACACGTTGAAAAATACTTCCATTTAAAAAAAAAAAAAAAAAAAAAAATTAAATGAATTTATGTACACTTTGAAAGTTTATCAGTTGGACTAATATTAATTAACCTTTTAAAAAAATGCAAACGCTATAGTCACACTAAAATCATACCAATCCTGTTTTTGCAAATTTTGACTTGCAAACCCAAGATAAGGTGGTTATATCGTTGCTTTGTCCAGCTTAATTATACTACAAATGTCCTTTGCATTGTATACATGATGCTTGACATGTTCCTTCAAATATTCAGTTACACCTTGTCATGTAAAGTTGCAGTCACATTAACAAAGTTTTGGTGAAATGGTGCAAACCAAAAAAAAAAAGTTAATTGTTTATTTTCAGTTCCATAATGATGTTTGAAGCACTGCTCACAAAGTAACTTTCTAACTAATCAGCTGTCCGTTGGTGGATGTGGCAAATTCACATGAACAACTGAACCATTGTGAAATCTACATGCATCTTTCACCATCTAGTGAAATTCCCATTTGTGTGCATTTCTATTCAAATAACGCCCATGAAAACTCTCTAAACAACTGTAAATATGACAGTATCTTAAGTTGTAACAGATCAAAGATGACTGTAGCCCGACTAAGTAAAAACCTGCTGTAGTCCAGTTCACATAGTTATTCTCTTCTATCTATAAGCTGTACGTTTTGATTTCAATCCTCTTGGTTATTGTGCTTTGTGATTGGTCAGGAAAGCAGCTGTGAAAATAGCATGTGGTGTATGAAGTGAACAACAAAAGGTTGCTCACGTCTTCAGCACACATCAGTGACCCGCGATTGCATAAACCTTAATAACGTTGGCGCAATGTTATATAACAGCAACCCCTCAGCGCTGCTTCTGCTTACCAATAAGCACACTACTCTCAAAGCTGCTGGCATAAATGCTGACGGGGCCTTCACTTCACGGCTGATTTTTCACCAGCACATCTCGTGCTTCAGATGTCTGCTCAGACCTATGTTTACAGCAGACTCCTTACTCGACCCCTACCCACTCGTTTTCCCTCTCATCCTCCATCTGATTCGCACTTTCCCTTCCCGTGCGGCCCATGCACGTTTCTTAGAAGTGTAATTCTGACTCAATCTCGGTTAAGCCCTGTTTTCTACCGGATAACGGAACGTATGGCTGTGTAACCGACTCTCCCGTTCCTTCAGCTCCTTCAGGCACTTCATCGTATCTTAGTATTGGATCTCTGTCTCTCCTCTCTCCTGCCCTTCTTTGACTTTATCTGCTCCTCTTTCCCTGATTTCAGAGTCAGAATGTGTCTATGTTCAGGCAGACTGCCTCTTTCTGGCTGATTAGCAGCATCTGTGCGTCCCGCAGTCTTAAGGGGGGCAAAAAGAGAGGGGATTTAAGAGAAAAAGTCAACCGTTTCTCCTTCATCGCTCTTTCTGCTACCTCTTTCTCATTATGAAGCTGTTTGGGTGCACAGCCTTGGGTTTGAGAAGAAGTCAATCGTTTAGACCGTATCATGGAGAGTTTCAGAATTTTACTTGACTTTCTTTTTTTTTCTTTTTTGCTGCCAGAACTTGTAATTGACTGACAGGTTGTCCTTGGGACATTGTGGCAATTGTCAGTGTCATTTATTTTATTTTTATTTTTCCATTTCCGACTGTATTCTAATGAGCCCTCAGTACTTTCTGTCCAATTGTGTTCAGTTGCCATGTTTTGTGTTACTTGCATTGTGTTTTGAGCCTAAAGGAGATGATGTGGCATTTCCTTATTTCTGATTCAAGCAAAGACCTCAGGTGAACTTGGGTCAAGTGTTCATAAAGATCACCCAGGCTAAGAGACAGTCACACTGTAATTGCATTTGTACACTGCATCCTAGGCATATTTGATTAGAGAGTAAAGATGAGACTGTGAAACTGTCGGTTGTCTTTCACCGTCTCTAACTCCAGACACCATTCACAGCTCTGCAATACCTATGTATTGAATAGACTGACATTTGAAATGTTACACAACATCTCTCAAGAGCTTTTTGTCCTTTCAGAGTCAATACAGATTGAATGGTAATGACCAGCCTGTGCTGGATTATTTAGATTGTGACTTTGGATGTAAAACTCATTTATTATGATATATTCTTCTCTCAATTGCTGTGGTTCTACACCATCTCCTCTTTTTGACAATATACTTGCTCTTGGAAATGCAAAAAATTAGTTGTTGTAAAAATGGAGAGCAAATTCCCTGAATATATCACAGGGCCAAAGGCCGTTCCGAGACAAATGGAAATTCACTGGCATATTCCAGCTCATTAATTTGGTCAATTGCTTTGTACAAGATATATGTGCTCCAGTGTCTGGTTTTGAGTCAGACCCTTTTCTCTTGGGAAGATGGTTTCATGTAGCTTCATTTTTTCCTTTTTTATATTTTATTTGTGTCCTCCGTGCCACTTTCATAGAAAGTGGATGTGAAACGGAAGTAACATCAGCAGGAAATAACATGAAACTGACTCGAACGTCTGCCAATTCATATGTTTGAACGTGTGCAAACCTTCTGACTTTTTTCAAATTTATTTCATTTTACATCTAGTGCACTCTTTTCAGTTTATACACTGTGTCGTGTTTGTCACTGTGGCAGGTCTTTTCGGCGTTTCACGCCATGCCTCAGGGGTTCGACTCCAACTTAACGAAAGACACTGAAAAATGACATGCGATTCTCAACCCCCAGCCCTCCTCCTCCTATTCCTTGTTTTCTGTTGTTCTGTCCCATTCTCGTTCGGCTGTCAGAGCGGGACGGGCAAAAATGGCCTTTTGAGTGACACTGGTTGGCACATCATTCTGAGTGTTGGTGGGAAAGGGGGCTCTAGATAAATGGTGATGCGCTTCCCATGATTGCCTACCGCTTCGCATCACCCCTCCCTCTGACACACTCGGGAGAAGCCAAATAACAGCTGTGCTCAATGAGAAATGTCAGCCTGATGTTAAGGATACATTCTTTTTGTTTTTACACTTCACTCCTTTTATGTGTTTGTTTTGCTGATTTTTATAGTCTACATTATCACAGCGAATAGGCATGCTTGGAAACAATCCACCTCATAACACTTCATGACTTTCTAATGCACAGCTCTATGGAAAATGAAGTGTAAAGCCATGTGGTCTGAATATGTCTTCTGACTTTTACAACATGGCACTCATCGCTCTTTCTGAGATTCTGAAGGCCATGAGAGCTGCCATTGTCTGTCTTTTAACGTAACTGGACTACCTTGACCTAGGAATTGGCTTTAAATGTCTTTCATCGTGATCTATCTGTGCATGCGTGTGATGGATGTGTGTTGACGTGATGTGAATGCGCTACTTTTGGGAATAATGTGTCTTGATTCAGTTGCAAATCATTTCCCTTCCTAAATGTGTTTAGTGTAGCATGACAGATTTTTGATGACTCCCCATAACTGTTATTCTGCTATCCTGCCCCATAAATGCTCATATATAGACACAACGTGACAGAATACCCTTATTTTTATCACCTAGTCAGTCAGTACAGTAGTTTGGGGTCGGTAAGATTTTCAGTCGTTTTAAAATGAGCAACTTATGATCACTGTGGCTGCATTTGTTTGGTCAAAAAATGTAGCAAAAACAATAATATTATAATTCTGTAAAAAAAAAAAAAAATTCTATTTTAAATTGTAATTTATTCTGCAAAGATGATTTTTAGCCTTCACTGTCACATCACAGACTTTTAAATGGACACCATTTGGGAGATACTTTAACACCGCCGCCAACATCTGCACTCAAAACCGGTGTGATTTCCATATCTTTCGCCAGCATTGCCAGTGATTCGCTACTTGTTTTCACCCCTCAGGAGGATGTTTTGTGTTAAAAAGCATTAAGTAATACAGATAATGAAGCTTTTTGCTTCGTTCTGCTTTTTTCCCTGCAGTAAATTACATGGCGAACAAAAAAATCAGCCCCTCATGCCTCACCTCCTACTTTCATCTTGTCTTCCAGGTCATTTAGTGGCATGAGTTAGCGATGCATAATCTTTGATTACTTTTGTTGACTTCCTCATTTTGTTTCTTAACTTTGTTTGCTTGTTTGTAGACATGGTGTACCTCTCATGTCTGACTTTTTTTATTTATTAATTTATTTTTATTTTTTTGGTAAACATTATGGTCTTTTGAAGCTTGACAAACATTTATTTCATTTATTTTTGATGAAGCAATTTTTTATTTTTTTATTTTTTTACATTTTTTTGAGCTTTTGAACTTTTTAAACTATTTCTTTCACTTTATTTCAGTTTTTGATCATTTTAGACATTGCTGTCCTTTTCTCTTTTTTAACCTAATATTTATTTACTTTCAGCTTTATTTGTTTACTATTTTTTTTTTTTTTTAATTCCATGATCATTGATCACTGAAATGTGAAAAAAAATTCCCTTATTTTTTTCCACTTTGATATAGAAAATGTGTCAGTACTGTAATTTCAGTAATATAAAGGCAGATTTCATAGCAATATTTCATAGAAATTATGATGCCCGTTTATTTAGAAGCAATAAAGGAGAGGTAGTTCTCATTTTAAGAAAACGCCAAGTGCAGTTTATATATTATTTTATCATAATTTACCCAGTTTACACAAACATTTTCATTCACTCAAGTTAAACTGACTCTTGACCTTTGGACTTTTATTAACTTCCTTGATTTCTTCCTCCTGCATGTGACTTTTATACTTGCAGCTGTCTCATTTCATTGACTGGCCTGCTAAAACACTCCTGCTTTTATTTAGTGCAGTGCTGTACCTTTTGGGTCAGCACTAAATCCGAGAATGGTAGACACTCACACGTCCACTCACAAGCACACACACAATGCATTACAACACTACTCCCTCTTGAACTTCAGCCCTCTAACAGTTACGTGACTGGGAGTTTGAACCTATAGCAATAATCAAATGTTTTCTGCCAGCTTTCTGCTAGTCTGATGGGCGGAAGTGCCTATAGGGCACTCTTACTGATGTATTAATTCTGCTTTGCTTTTTCAGAGAGGTTTAACACAGCTCTCTCTCTCTCTTGCTTTCAATCAATGGACTCTCACACATTGGCTTAGATTGAGCCATTGATTTAAGCCATGTTTAAAGAAGAACGTTCTTCTTGTTTAATCTTTGCTGCTGTGGTATTACTCTGTTTGACCACTGTTTATGAGAGTGGTTTCTTTTGATTAAAAGGCCCATTAACTGTATATTTTGAATCCAAAATAGATCCTCTACCATTAGTGCTTCAATCCATCATTTATTTGGTAGGGGCTGATCCATTTTATGGATTCACCCTGAAACCTCTGGGGCTTTCACTGTTGTACCAGAGGTTTTAGTCTTAGCTAACCAATGTCTGTGTGTATGCCCTTTTTTGTACAGTATGTGTTTCAGTAAACATTACAGAACAGAAATAAAGCATATGGAACAAACAAATTCACCTGCAAAAAATTAAATGAAGACTTGTCTGAAACCCTGTTAGTTATTCTGGACAAAGATAAGTGAGTATGAGTGGTAACAAAATTCTTCCAATAAGTTGGCTAAATCTACAGAACCACTCTCTTTGGGTATTATTATTCAAATGAAATGTTGTTTATTATAAATGAAAAAAATTAAAATATGCATATTTTTCTAAATTTTAAATGTGCAGTGTTCCTTTAGCGTGGTATCCATAACTGTTATTTTTTTATTATTAATTTAGAATGTAAGTTTTAAGATTAGAAATATTTTTTTAAATTTTAATTTTAAATTTGTTTCTTAATTCTTTACATTTAAGTTTTATTTTAGTGGTTGGGCTAGGGATTGTTTAATTGATTTTATTGATTAATTTAATTTAATAAAAATAGTAATATAATAGTTTCCAGTTATTTCTTTTTGATTGCAAATTATTTTTTTTTAAATTCTAAAAAAATGTATTTTAGTTCTAGGGTTTGTGTCGGTCTATAATTAGGTTTATGTGAAAACAATAGAAGTCTGTTATGTTCTTAATTAGATAATTAATAAATATGCAGATCCAGGTGCTATCAGACGCACTATTTTGGAGCATCTCAAGCACTTTATATTACAAACTGTACCGTGGGGGCCATCTGGTGTATCTGCTTCCTGTTCTGGCTGACTGTCCTTCCTGTTATGCATTTACCTCACAGATGGCACCACATGGTGCCATAATTTGATGTGGTTGCTATGGTTACACAAGGTTAAGTGCCACCTCTGAACTCTGTGCAGTGCACCTTACTTAATATTGTGTATTTCACATGTACTTTCATTCTCTCATGTGAGGTGCAGTTGTGCATGTTTGTCTCGTGGCAGTGGTTGAGTCACGCTTGAGTTAAAGCTGCATTGCAACATCTACATTTGCTTTTTACTGTGTTTGTGATCTGTAATTATAAAAGTCACTCACCCAAACACACACAGATCTGTCCTTATAATGGCAGTCCTCACATAGTGGACCCTCACAGCAGAGTCGTCAACAAATATAATAACAGCATTAACATAACACGCAGCTGGAGCTTCAGACGATTTCCCCTCTGAACGGGAAAGCTGTCACTGTAAACACACTGGTCACTAGTGTTGTGCTCTGCATTCGGCTGTTTCTGCAACTACAGGCACTTTTATGCCCTAGATTTTGCCTTTTTTTTTCTTTTCGTAATATGAAGGTCACAGATGAACTATTTTGAAACTCTTTCATGCTTATATAATATCTCTGCTACTGTTAAAATCAATTTTAGTGTCCCATGAAGAGACTAAATAGCAAATAATAATAATGCAACAAGTTTACTATTTATTTATTTTAAAATATTTTTTCGGGTTGTATAGAGAATGCATAAAATGGTAGCTATGGAATTTGCCACAGCAAGACAAAGGATTTTTTTTTTTTTTTTTAAATGCCTATACTGACATTTCTACCACAGAATTTGTTCACAATGTTATAATGAAATAAACACATAAATAAACAACTAGATTAAAGTTGAGATTTTTCAGAAAGAAAAAAAACTAAGGGAGTTTTGTAAAAGTCTGCACAGCCAAAATGCCTAAGAAACAGCCATTAGTGTTCAGATCTATTAATACATTTTACTCACGTTTGTCTCTCTCTGGACTAAATCTTATTGATTCTCGGCTCGACTCTCGAAAATGTCCGTCCTGATTGCAGCTGCTTTCACGGGGTGTAAGATATCTACTTTGACCCTTTTAAATGATCCATAATTTAGACAATTTTGATGAAAGGAGAGCAAGAGCGATCATGAATTTTAATTTTGCTTTTTGAGTTGAAATAGATGGTTGAAATAAATGGCAGTTTTAATGGTGGTGGAGAGTTTCTTGCGTATGTTGAAAGTGGCAATGGGGAAAAGGTTTGATTGAGCTGGATCTGTGTGTGTGTGTGTGTGTGTGTGTGTGTTTGTGATAGGCCGACTGGCATGTGTTTTCCGAGCTCATAATGGGTCCCATGTTTGAGAGATTGTTCAGACAGCATGACTGTGACACTGATGCATGTGCCCTGAAGCTTAATCGATACAAACACACACAGATACACACATTCTCACCCCACAGGTTTGTGATGTGTGATCCAAGCAACTGCACACCTGGGAAAGTTCACCTTCATCGACCATCACGCACACTCACATAAATAAAACTATGTTCTGCTACCCCAAAAACACAAGATTGTGCACAAGCCAAGCCAGTAAACTCGGTGTGCGTCAATAAATGAAGTGTTTAGGAAACATTTAGTTGAGTGCGAGAAGCTTGTTTGTTATACAGACGCCCTGTATTGATGGCACAAAACTTTTTAATGTTTTAGTTTGTTTTAATGTTTGTATTTTTTTTTTTTTTTTTTTTTTTTTTTTTTGGTACTTCAACACTGGATTTCTCCTCTCCTGATTTCAGCGACATCATAGTTAAATGCACAAAAAAAGGTAGAGTAATTGTGTAATAAAAAAAAAAAATTAATTTATTGATTGCATCCTCAAACTTATACCAACAAATACTTGACAAATTTCTAGCTTTTTTTGCCCAGAACTAGTGTGTCAAATCCCTTCCCTCACTTACAATATTAAAGCATCTGCATAGCAGGACACTTTCTTCATAGTAGGTTATTTTTATTTTTAAATAAATGATAATGAATGTATAGTGCTTACATGTGAAAGTTAATGTCACAAATTAGTGGCAAATCCTATATATCATCAGTTTTCAAAAGGACTTCACGGACTACAGTAGTACGGTCATGTAAGGATATCCTTCCTGTATTTCGCCAACATGTTGGGTTTTGAGTTACAGAGCGAGAGAGATGCCCTCAGTAATTGGTCTATGCCATAAAATAAGATTTAAAGTCTGTGAAGGGCTTTCCGGTGATTAAAAGCAAGAGAAGGAAGTGTGAAGGGTCCTGAGTGTGTGTATATTATTCTGGGAGTGTTTACTGTTTGGGGAATCTGTATATCATTTGTTAGGGATGCTCTCAGGCAAGGTTAACCAGGTTGAAGCTTTAAATGAACGTAAATTTATCTGTCTGTTGTGGTTATCATCCTTTCTTGTGACCATCAGCTCTTAAAGATAATATCATCCCTCACCGTGACCCATTTGAAGTGGGCAGGGCCCATTTTTTCCTCTAAAAGCAAGCCGCACTGGAAATCAATCTCTCTCCTTTTTAATGTTTCTCCTCTGTGCAACATTTTTCACACTTGCAGAAGCCATTTGTGATCCAGCGGGAGCCATGTTGGCTCAAACGCTCCATCCACAGGGAGCCATAGTGGCTCTGGAAACCTCCGCTGGGAGCCATCTGGGCCTGGCTATTCGACACTTCGCCTGCCCTTACTGTGTTAGTGTGTTTTCCTGTTTCTGTGTGGGATGAGCGTCTATGTGGTGGTGAGATGTTCAGTGCATCCATCAGTGTGGGCACCCAGCAAAACACATGGCCCTGACTCGCCCAGACATCCACCTACAGTCTGTCACACACCCAGTTTCACTCCAGGGTCCATTATAGAGTTTGTGTGAGGGGAAAAAGTGTTTTTCACATGTTCACAATAAAATGCATATTTTTAGCAAATGGCTGCTTGCATGTCCATCTTGACTGTTGTATAATACACCAAAATGACTGCTCGCCACATCTATCGTCTGTGTGGGGCAGCAGGACTCTTTTAGCTCATGTTTGGAGGTGTGATTTTTGTCAAATAGTGAACAAATTGCTTTTTTTATTAGTTAATAAAAGCTGAAATGACTAGCTCCAGTGCTACTTATTGGTAACCCAGTGCAGCCATATTCCTCATAACCAACTGCACATAGTCGCGCTTGCTAAGAGTACACAAGTGGGGTTTAGCATCCCTTGCCAATTATGACGAACATCACACTAACCATCCACTCTTTCGGCATGGATGACTCCAGCGTTACTTTGCGATGGTAAATTAGTACTGCAAACGTGGTAGTATGCTGCAATGGATGAGTGAAGGCTCGAACCATCAGTAGAGGCGTTTGGATATTGTCTGTGATATCTTACATGATGTGTGTGGAAAGCTTCTCTGCTGCTCTCTAATCACACTGACGCATTTTTCTCTGTTTATCCACGTTGTCTTTGTGTGTATGAGTCATGGTGTTGTGCCAGGAAAGAATACAGCAAAGATATTAATCTTTGAGTTTTGGGGTCATTGAGATTAAACTCATGTAATTGTATATTGCTTTATTAAGGCTTACATGAAACGTTTGGCGTTTTCTCCGAATTGCAGGCGAGTGCGTTGAGTTTGACCTTGTATTTGGATAAGCAAGAGATTTTAAATCTATTTGCAAAGATAAAGGCCATATGCTTTTCTCTCTAACTCAATCTCTCTCCCTCACAAACAACCTTAAGCCTCGGAGACCCAGCGTAGCAGAATTGCAACGTTTGAATAAATGCTATTAAATATTGCCTAATTTTAATTAAAATGAGTAAAAACAACACATAGCAATAGCCACATCACAATAGTTTTGGTTAGGGAGAAAAAAAGTTTGAACTTCCAGCTTATAAAGGCAAAGTGACACAATATGTAATACTTTCGAACAAATTTATTTATTGTAATTAGGGGTGTGCGATATACCAATAGACACAACTAACCGGTAGCATACCTGCAAACTAGTCGCTTTTCGGCGAATTTCGCCATTTTGAATCAAACATTTATTTATTCGACATTTATGTGAATCATCTAGAATCGAAGAGTTTTTTGGGTGGAAGGGGGGGGGAGTTGTCTGGGCGGAGAGAGAGAGATAGAGAGAAATTGCAAGCTCGTAGACAGGAGTGTGTTCGACCAAAGTCTCTTTTTCGGTTCGACTTGAATGCTCAGACCAATCGCTGTATGACATCAAAGCACCGCGTGAGATACAGAGAGCAGATGGCTCCGCATGCTTTCGAATCGCTCTCGCGGTACTTTGATGCTAAACGCCGATCGTTCTGCACGCTCCTGCTTCAAATCAAACACACCTCAATCACAGCCGGTCCGTTTTGACGGCACACTCACGCTCACATCCGCTTGTAAACATGTCGTCGGCTTGGAAATTCTTCATTGTGAGTTAAGCTGACACAAAGTTCGCAATTTGTAATACAGTATTGACTGTTTTTGCTCAAGTTCGCTGAAGTTTCAATCAAAGCCACAGCAGAACTGTTTTGTGTCTCCGAGCAACACAGCGGTGTTTCATTACTGAATGAATCCAGGTTTTTGAACGAATCAAGTGAGTCAATGATTCAGTAACCCATTCATAAAGACGGTAGTCACTTGCCTCGTTTTTGAATGAATCAGCCGTTTGAACGAATAACTGACTCACTCATTAAAACAGTCATTTACCGCCATCTACTGGTGGTTTGGTTTCATATTTATTTAAAAGTATTGCATTTTTCACAACATTTTTAACTTGTATGTTCAAAAATATTTACAACATTAATCTTGTAAAATTATTTATGCATTTGAAATTTTGTGGTGTAAATGCATTTATGGCACCTCAGCTTCTTTAAACAGTCTGTGTAATGCCGCTTCAGATGCAGCTTCTGTTTCCTATTGATAGTATGCATACTCTAATGTGAACATTCAAATTTGCAAAAATAAATTACTCCACTGCTCACAAAGAGAAAAGAACAATGATGACAAGAGAGTTGCACTGTCCAAAAATGTTGTGGTATAAATGTGTTTTTTTTACTTGAAGCATATGTTGTCTTTCTCCTTTATTTTGTTGTTAGAGTGCACCAGAACGCTTCATTTACATGTTAAATTCATAAAAATTTTCTTATGGGGGAGGATGCCCCCAGACCCCCCTACAAGGTTTCAATTACGAACTATGTCACCTTTTTGACCTCTTGTGAGTTTGCAGGTATGGGTGGAAATTTGTCAGTAGCTAGAGATTTTGGACTATCGTCTTTGTCGCGGTTGCACTCTCACATGACTTTGCTGTGCTACGTGGTCATGAAAACTTATCGTTTGCATGCATTTTTAAGCATTGCAGTTTTAAAAGTGATTTTAAGCTTTTGAAACGCAATCAGCAATGAAAGAGGACTCATTTCGCTATATGCACGCGCTGTCTGAGAGACTGTTTCTGAGCGCGGTCAAAGAGACATGCACAGGACGTGCACGTGAAGACTGTGCTCATAGAACGCAGGAGTTATTTTTGACTTTATGGGCCTTGAACAGTTAAATACACTTTGTCACACTGTCTTTGCAAGTATCCTCGTAAACATGGTAATTTAGGTCTTAAGTGAAAGCAAAAAGCTGAGGAATAAAACGCGTGTAACAGAATATTGGATCTGGGGAGCTCTTAAAGTGACAGCAGTCTAATATTCCTGCTGTCTGTCATTCATGTTAATCAAACAACAGAAGAAAGAAAATCTCTTACTGTTCTTGACTAAATCACTTTTGTAACTTTAATAAGAAGAAATATATATATATTTAATTTACACAGTGAAGAATATGCAGTGTTTTTATACATTTGATTACTTTATAAAATGTGCATAGCATTTCTTATGTATAAATACATCGTGATATATTTCGTTACCGTGAAATAAAATTACTCATATCGTGATATAAGATTTTAGTCATATCGGCCACCCCTAATTGTTATCTATTATTATAACAAGTGTTTGACATTTTTAGTTATTGAAAAATGCTTACATGCCCTGAATTTATCAATGGCTTTCTGAAATCATGTTTTACGTTGTAAAAAATACACCATGAGTATCAATGCTAGGGTCTCTGAGCATTGTCAGGTAGAAAGTCTAATAATGCATCATGTAATGTGTTGAGTGGCAAAGGGATACATTAGATCCTGGGCGGACAGGTGAACAGATGCACTAAAGACAGTTGTAGACTATCCTGCAGCGTCTGCTGCCAAATCATGTCTAAAACCCCCTCGTCTGACATTGAGGAAGACACCGCTCCCATCTAAAGACTTGATTATATAATGCCAGGAGGCTAGCAGTGTGCCGTTCAGTCTGTGATCTGTATCCGAGACACTCACCTTCGGTGCAAAACCGTATATAAAATTTGGTGTGTGAAATGGGAGGGAAACCATCTACATTATGGACATGCTGTCAAAAGTACCCACTGTTAAATACCAGTGACATTAATCATCCACTTAGCATGTTATCAACTTCACAAACAAGCTAAAACTATCCTGAGCAACTGGTGAGCAACACCCTGGCAGCCTCCCACAACAAACTAGCGGCATTTAATTAAACAAAATTCTGTTTTAACATCAGATCATTACTAATGAAAACCTGTTTAGTAGACTGGTTCGCTTTGATTAACTCTGCTCTGTGTTCCAATAGCAGAGTACATGGGGTGCATAAAGCTGGTTGTGCGAGACCTAATATATTTAGCCCTCTGGCTAAGGCCAACCCAGATTACCGGAACATTCTGAGCGTGAACCCGGCCAGAGCCATTACCTTTTGCGTGTAGAGCATTAGTTTGCCGCCAAGCGGGGCCGGAGTGGGAGGGTAGTTGTTTGTCCCCATAATGTGAGGTTGGTTGTCATTCTTGTGTTTAATCAAAGTGCCGATTATGCCCTCATTAAAAAGCTTTTACTCTCCCTGCGTATGCAGCCTCTGCCTCCAAAGTAATTCCCAGCAGATTTCCCAAGGGGCTTCCTGGCTGAACAAC
>JAFVLL020007353.1:0-57500 GCA_021397915.2 Tor tambroides
CTCTCCACTGTATGCTTCGACTTTCTCCAGCTGCCTCTCCCTTTTTCTTTCACTTTCAGAACCCCAAGTAGTAGATAAGGAAGGTCTCCTGTTCCCCTAAACCCAGCAGGGAGGGCGAGAACGGTCCCTCTCTTGTGTACACAGAACACGGAGGAACAATTACATGCTTGGAAAAAGAAATAATAATTTTCTCTTTCTCCACTTGTCTCTTGCTCTCTCTCATCCACAAAACCACTGAGGAAAAATGCCCTGGACCTCCTATGGTCTCATTTTAATCAGTGTGAAAACAAGAAATGGATTGACACAGATGCTGGATGTGATTTGAGTAGCAAAACTCTTTTTCACACCATGTTGTGAGAAGCCACTTACGTGGACATCATTTCACCTTCATCAGAGAAATTAGTTGGGCAACATGTCCATGTTATTGGAAACGACAGACTAAATTATTCATTTAAACTGTATGAAGTGGGCATGTGGCTTCTTTGGCTTTATAGTTAAATCTTTCTTCCTTGTCTTTATAAGTAATATGTCAGTCCACACTGAACTCAAAAGAATATTGCACACTTTGTGGTTGGTGTTCATCTTGTAAAATACAATCTTTCTGACCATACTTGAACACACCAGTAATAACACCCAATGAGAATATATTTCATGTTTAATATAGTTATGAGTGGGATTTTGGACCAATAAAAATTCACTGTAAACAGAGCTACCAAGTGTGACACTGCAGAAATAGAAATTGACAAAATGCCGTGGAAATGCAAATACATTTTAGAAAAATTACACATACAGTTGAAGTAAAATGTTTACATACACCTTGCAAAATCTGTAAAATGTTAATTATTTTACCAAAATAAGAGGGATCATACAAAATGCATGTTATTTTTTATTTAGTACTGACCTGAATAAGATATTTTACATTAAGACATTTACATATAGTCCACAAGAGAAAATAATAGTTGAATTTATAAAAATGACCCCGTTCAAAAGGTTACATACAATGGATTACCTGTATGATCTACAGCTGTTTTTTTTTTTCTTTTTCTTTTTTTTTGTGATAGTTGTTCATGAGTCCATTGTTTGTTCTGAACAGTTAAACTGCCCGCTGTTCTTCAGAAAAAAATCTTCAGGTCCCACAAATTCTGTGGTTTTTCAGCAATTTTGTGTATTTGAACCCTTTCCAACAATGACTGTATGATTTTGAGATCCATCTTTTCACACTGAGGACAACTGAGGGACCCATATGCAACTATTACAGAAGGTTCAAACGCTCACTGATGCTCCAGACGGAAAAATGATGCACCTCCTGGCTCTTAATGCATTGTGTTTCCTTCTGGAGCATCAGTGAGCGTTTGAACACTAAAAAAACATAACTGTGGATCATTCAGGTAACAACACAGTATTAAGAATCAAGTGGTTGTAAACTTTTGAACAGGCTCATTTTTATAAATTCAACTATTATTTTCTCTTGTGGACTATATGTAAATGTCTTTTATGTGAAATATCTTACTCAGGTCAGTACTAAATAAAATATAACATGCATTTTGTATTATTCCTCTTATTTTGGTAAAATAATCAACATTTTGCAGATTCTGCAAGGTGTATGTAAACTTTTGACTTCAACTGTATATATATATCACTATTTATTATGTTGTTTACTAAATCAAATGAATCTAAGCATTTCTAGAATAAAACATGTGGTGGAGGGGGTGGTTAGGTGAGAAAAACTTTTTGTCTTCCATGTACTCTAAATGTTCTCACATTCTTTCCTTCTATTCCATTTGCTCCTTCTCTCTCTCTTTCAAAATTACCATTCAGTGCTTTGGTTCTGTAGAATGCTGACGATGAAAAATCCCACATTAATGTCATTCACATGAAACATGGTCACATCAGTGTTACCAGAAGAAATATAAAAGCTTTAATTTACAGTATTTCGAAAGTGTTGTTATTATACATCAATAGTGAAAAATAGCTGAAACTGACATAGTCAGCATGACTCAAATTCCTTTTAAAGAACTGAATGCACAAGCAACAGTGAATGAAGAACAGTGTGGCCATGCTGTGTCTTTTTGTCATCCCAATATGAGAGTCAATGTCTGTGCCAGAATAAACCCATTATGTACCTGAACCTAGAGTGGTCTAGACATAGGGAATACCAGGACTTTTCTTAGTGGGCCGGTCAACTTGTGGGACAGTTGTTGAAACCAATTTAAACATACAATCATTACAAAGGAGGAATAATTATGGAATTCCCATGAAAAGGTTCTTATTGCATATTACAGGTCTTATCGTGAATGATTCCTCTGTACAGATATATGTTATATATGCATTTCAAAATCCAACCAACCACCAATAAATAAAATCAAGTCTCGAATATTTGGAAATATGCCAAATGTGCTGTAATTTAAGTATTTTCTTCACAATGTAAAACAGCAAAATATAGTCAATAGGCCTAAATATCAACTACATTCAGTTCCCTTCAGTGTGGAAGTGTGGAAAACACTAGGCAAAGTGGGGTATTGGACAGTATCACCTTAAGTCATTATTTTTTTCGAGTAAATGCATCGAAATATATTTTAATTATCATTGTAGATTTTCTTTCTGATTAGTGTAGAATGAATACTTTTTTTTACTACAGAAAAAGTGACCAGAATAAACATCTCTAGCAAAAAAACAAAACAAAACAAAAAACATGCATCAGATTTTTGACATAGAGAAAGAAGGCTGATGTAAATGTGCTCATGGATGATGACAGTTTGAGCTTGCATGAGAAATATTTACAGTTTCACAACTGTACTCTATTACAGCTGTACCCTACATAATAATGGCGATACAGTAAGAAATGCCCCTCAGACAGCTGTGATGACTGATTAGTGGATTAAACCTGGACCGTATTTCATTTTTTAAGAGTTAGCACACTTTTAAGTAATATCACCCTGCCAACAGTGTTGATGACCTTGTTAATTACTGTTCTGTGATTTGACCATAGGTAATCACAAACGTGCAGTAACAACAGTTGAATAAACAAGAAGTTGATTATAGAGAAACTTAAAATTTACACAGAATATTGCCAGTTACTTCATCTATTTATATGGAGCTCTGCACATGATGTGGGGGAAAAACAAGATATTTTGGCTACAAATTAAGAATTTCTTCCAATAGTGACAGTTTAACTAAAATAGAGAGACTAAAACGGAAAGGGAGAGAGTTAATAAAACATGACCACAAATAAATAAGTCGTGGGTAGAAATTCTTCTTTTTTTCTCTCACATGCAGGGTTCTGAAGTGAAACTAGTTCAAAAGCAACAGCAGAATTACCATTCAACATCTTTGTGCTTTCTGCATGAATGAATCATTGTTTTTGAATGACTTGATTGAGTGAATGATTCAATGATTTGCTCTTAAAATAAGCTACATGAATGAATCAGTGTCTTTGAATGATTTGAACAGCTTGATTTGTTCGTGAATTTTAAATACACTTTTTAATACACTGTACATCCCCATCACTAACACATACAAAGTGTTGTGATACAAATATTGTGAAAAGTCCTAGATTCTCTTGCTTACCAGCACTGGAATGCTGCTCAGCCAATCAAATTTGATTACTTGAACTAACTGTTGAATACTTAGGGTTGGTAGGCTACACAACAGTACAGTTTAGAGACTGTTTATGAATAGTTCTAGTTATTTTCTGTATTCTGAATTCATTATGTTTTTTTTTTGTTTTGTTTTTTTAGTATTCTTTTATAGTCTGTGTTGTTCCTTATCAATGTTTAGTCATATTTTCCAAAACCCTGCTTTGCCTTGGGTGTTTCTAAACTTTTGGAGGACACTGTAATACAATTATATGCAAGCAATTTCTAATACATTTGGGGTTGTTTTGTGCCGGTAAACATCTCTGGCTGTTTTTGAGTCCCACTCCATCCTTGACTGCAGCCATTTTTACCAACTACCAACACTGCATCGTTCTCTAACAGTGTGTGTGTGTGTGTGTGTGTGTGTTTAATAGAAGAAGATCTAGGCTAAAAAGAATCACTTAAAATTTGCATTGCAGTACGCTTTTAGAAAGCACATTACACACAGTCCAATGCAAAAAGCAAGAAAACTGCACTTCTCTCTCACTGTCTCACTTTTTCACCACTCTTCAAGTATGCTAATGACAGGAAATACGATTTATTTTATCGCCGCTCAGGGCTGTTTACAAGGATTCTCTCTTTCATTTCTCTCCCTCTCACACTGGCCTAGGCTTACTGTCTCTTTTCCTGTTTCTCTCCTTATTTTCTGTCCCTTCGTGCCTCTTTAACTCACAAAGTCGTGCATAGGTAGTGCATCCTTTTCATTATAAAACATCATGCTCAGTTTTTACTGAGGGCTCGTTTCTATCTGCTCCCATGAATCGGCCGCTGTGTAATGCTGACCTAACATCCAGCGCAATAAATTGAGGGTGCGCTCACCGCCGAGGGCTGTTAGGGGTTATATATAAAGGATCAGCCATTCAGATTGTATTGATAGTTCTGCTTTAATACCACAATTAGATAAAGTGGCCTCTTCTCCCACTCTGACGAGTCGCACTCTGATCTCCCATCACACATCTCTGCTGCACAACATATCATTACAACCCTAAACCATCAGTGATTATGTATAATTAGTGTAGAACAAATCAAGTGAATCTGAATTTATTTGACAAATGAATGTACATTCAATTCTAAAATCTCCACGTCCTCGGATTAGACTCATAATAATGCCTGTCAAAGGAAATCAAAGGGACTTTACGCTGGGAATTGGCCGCATTCAGTTTTTAATGCTCTGCAGTATGGATATTTGATCACTGATGAATCAGTCGAGTGAATCTGAATAGCAGCGTCCACGTTTGATACAGGTTTCATAACTGTGGAACTAATCCGCATCAAAGATGCAGATTTTCCCAAAGCTAATGTAATCTGTTTAGAGCAGAGACTAGTGCTGAGATTAAGGCCTAACATGGTAATCCTGTTAATTGAAGTTTGTTCATGATGGATTAAATGACAGACACACATTCACACTGTGTTTGTCAACCTGGAGTCTTGTAAGAAACTCTAATCCTCTCAAAGAGAGGAAGTGACAGAGCCAGAAGTGTAAACGGCCTTGACACAGAACACACAGTACACTTATAAACACAGCAGTGACTGGATAAGTGGGCCAATAACCAGAAAAGTGTGATTTTCAGTCTTTTAAATCAAAATCCATCTCTTTTTTCATTGTAAAACATTCAGATGTTTGTTATGCATGAATGTGAATGCATACTCATATCCTAGAGGTGTGTTCTCATTAAAGGTTCACTGAAGTGCTTTGAAACACACAGCATTATTCTAGTGTTGACATCATTTCAACTGAAACAGGAAGACAGGGTGGGAAATATCAAGCAGTCCCGCCCCCTTTTTTAAATAGCCAATAGAGTTTTGTTTATATCACAGTTTGGACCAGAGCCATTGAGATCGGTAAAGCTGCATTTGACAGCATATGACAGACACAATCTCATCCATATTGCTATAAAACATAGCATTCTGTGTAGAATTCAAATGGGTATGATACGTTTCGTGGTCTGCGCTGATTCATGCATATGATAAGTTTTGAATGCTTGTATATTGTAAATGCGAATTTTGTCATTGTTTTGGAGCACGCTAGCTTATAGATAACCTTAAGGCTAACATATTCGTACTAAAAGCCAAAAAACTTCCATTTTGATTTCATGGGGACTATAAACGGGTTTATATAAAATGTAGAAATTCTTTTTATTAATGGACTTTGACTTTTACAAATACAGTTGTGCTCAAAATTATTCATACCCTTGGTAAATATGATCAAAAGTGGCTGTGAAAAATCTGTATCATTAATCCTTTTGATCTTTTATTTTAAACATTTACAAAAATCTAATCTTTTAAGAATAAGAATTTAAAATGAGAGAGAAATCTCATTATGAAATAAATGTTTTTCTCCAATACACATTGGCCACAATTAATCATACCCTTTTATTCAATACTTTTTGCAACCTCTATTTGCCAAGATAACAGCTCTGAATCTTCACCTATAATGCCTGATAAGTTTGGAGAACATCTGGCAAGAGATCAGAGTCCATTCCTTCATCCAGAATCACTCCAGATCCTTCAGATTCACAGCTCCATGTTGGTTCTTCTTCTCTTCAGTTCACCTCACTCATTTTCTATAGGGTTCAGGTCAGGGGACTGGGTTGGCCATGACAGAAGCTTGGTTTTGTTCTCAGTGACCCATTTTTGTTTTGGTTTTGATGTTTGTTAGTGGATCATTGTCCTATTTGAAGATCCAACCACGGCCCATTATGAGATTTCTAGCATGGACAGTCAGTTTTTAATTTTTTATCTGTTGGTATTTAATTGAATCCATGATGCCATGTATCTGAACAAGATATCCAGGACCTCCAGCAGAAAAATAGGCGCACAACATTAAAGATACAGCAGTATCTTTCATTATACACGGGGTACTTTTTTATCACTGTGTTCACCAAACCTATCTTGAGTGTTTGCTGCTAAAAAGCTCTTTTTTTAGTTTCATCTGACTATAGAAGCCAGTGCCATTTGAAGTTCCAGTCATGTCTGACAACTGAATATGCAGGAGTTTGTTTTTGGATGAGCGAGGAGAATTTTTCTTGAAACCCCCCTGAACAACATGTGCTGATATAGGGGCTGTTTGTTTGTTTTTTTGAGATTTTCTGACCCCAAGATTCAACTAATCTCTGCAATTCTCCAGCTGTGATCCTTGGAGAATCTTTGGCCACTCAAACTCTCCTCCTCTGCATGCATTAGGACGATATAGACACACGTCCTCTTCCAGGAAGATTTGTAACATTTTTAGTTGACTGGAACCTCTTAATTATTGCCCTGATGGTGGAAATGGGGATTTTTTAATGTTTTAGCTCTTTTCTTACAGCCACTTTCTAAATTTGTGAAGTTCAACAATCTTTTGCTGCACATCAGAAATATATTCTTTGATTTTACTCCTTGTGATGGATGATTAAAGGAATTTGGCCTTTGTGTTCCTCATATTTATATCCCTGTGAAACAGTAAGCCAAGGCTGGACAATTTCATATTCCTAGTCACCTTGGTGTGATAAAAATGCTAATATGAATGGGAATATACTTCAGAGATATTTTAATCATAAGAATTTCTAGGGGTACCAATAATTGTGGCCATTGTGTACTAGAGAAAAATATTTATTTCTTAATGGGATTTTCCCCCACTTTACCTTTTTTTTTTTTTTTTTTACTTCTATTAAAGGTTAGATTTTTTTTTTAATTTTTGAATGAAAGATCAAATGGATAAACAATGCAGACTTATTTTCACAGCCTTCTTTGTTCATATTTACTGAGGGTATGAGTAATTTTCAGCACAACTGTACATATCTTTTCATGTTTAGGATGTTTAATACAGTACTATTCAAATGTTTTTTTATTTTTTAAATGAATACTTTTATTCAACAAGGACACATTAATCTGATCAAAAGTGACAGTAAATATATGTAATGTTACAAAAGATTTCTATTTCAAATGCTGTTGAACTTTCTATTCAAAGAATCCTCATGATATTTTTCACAAAATATAAAGCAGTACAACAGTTTTCATCATTGATAATAATTAGAAATGTTTCTTGAGCAGCAAATCAGCATAATAGAATGATTTCTGAAGCATCATGTGACACTGAAGACTGGCGTAATGGCTGCTGAAAATTCAGCTTTTCATCACAGGAATACATTACATTTTAAAATATATTAACATACAACACACTTATTTTAAAGTTTAATAATATTTCACAATATTACTGTTTTCTTGGTGCGCAGAAGAGGCTTCTTTCAAAAACAAAAAATCTGACTCCAAATGTTTGAATGATAGTGTAAATATTGCTGGTATTTTCATAGCAAAGATGATGATTTTGTTTTTAATACATTTTAAATTAATATTCCAGGTTCAGCTTAATGAATACTTGTTTCATAATGTTGATTATAACAAAAGTGAATATAGACCTTCCTTTTCTTTACAAAAAGTAGAAATCTGTGTTACGACGAAGCGGTACAATGTAAGGAAACAAAGTCAATCAATTGTTTAAAAACTCAGTTTCAAAAGCATAGTCACAAGACAGAAACAGTATGCATGCTAATTGGATTTTACTTATCTTTTCTATAGTTTCTATATCCAGCATCCACGATGACAATATCTTAACAGAGGAATTAATCTAAGTGCTTTTATAAAACTACAAGCTTCAAATTTCTGCTTTTAAATCTTCCCAAAATGGACCCATCCATTGCAAGCGCTTCACTGTAACAAAGGAAAAACTTGAAATTATTTGTTGTGTAAACTTCACCCAGAATATTCCTTTAAGCAGAATCTCTATGGCTAGCTATACTGACATGTAAAGATGCATATACTGTTGAAGCAGAGGTGTAGGGCACTCATGACATATAAGGAGCTGTTGTGCTCATGGGGACCCAAGATCAAGCCTGATCTGGGTCATGTCCTGAACTCATTCCCCTCTCTCTCTCTCCCTCTGCTTTTCTCTCAGCTCTCCACTGTCCTATATAATAAGGCAAAAAAGCCAGTAATTAAAAAATGCATATACATACAGTATACTTGTAAAATATGTATAAAATATACACCATGCAAAGTTATTCATTTTTAATAAATAATTAATTTATAATAAATATATTAAAGCACTTAATAACACATTTTGTGTTTAGTACAGTTCATCAGATGTTTATAGTCAGAAATGGTGATCTTTTCCTGGAATGACACAAACATACACCCACACACAGTAAGTTCAGCAGCAACATCAGCAGTGTTACAGACAACAGTATGTAGTCTGATGACCACTGTACCTTTAAAAAATATACTTTGGATGAATATGACAGATTCCTAATCTGATTCTCACATTCATATGTTAGCACACGTGTGTGGGGAAATATAGAATATACTGACAGATTAATTTCTGTATATTTGTAGTATTCTTACAGCTGTGATGGGTATTCAATAGGAGGCAGCAGACAGGAAGAGAACCCCTGAGTAGATCTAGAAAAGAAATAAGAGAAGAAAACAGGTACACATTACGTTTAGCATGAATGACAGTATTATAAGCTCTAGTTGTGCCCAGTGTTGGAAAGGTTACTTTGGAAATGTAATGGGGCAGTCGTGGCCTAATGGTTAGAGAGTCGGACTTGTAACCCCAAGGTTGCAGGTTCAAGTCTCTGGTTCAGCAGGGATTGTAGTTGGGGGGAGTGAATATCCAGTGCTCTCTCCACCCTCAATACCACGACTGAGGTGAGACCCTTGAGCAAGGCACCGAACCCCCAACTGCTCCCCGGGCGCCGCAGTAATATGGCTGCCCACTGCTCCGGGTGTGTGTTCACACTGTGTGTGTGTGCGCGCGTGTTTGTTCACTTCTCACTGCTGTGTGTGTGCACTTGGATGGGTTAAATGCAGAGCACAAATTCCAAGTATGGGACACCATACTTGGCCACACGTCACATCCTTTCCTTCCTTTTCTAATAGGTTACAGATTACAAGTTACCCTATTCAAAATGTAATAAGTAGTGTAACTATTTGAATTACTTTATTGAAGTAATGTAACTGATTACATTTGATTACTTTTCTAAATTTCTAACAAATGTTTTCAACTGTTAATCATTTTCAAACATATAAACCAGGCCACTCAACACTGATTACTGTCAGACTTTCAAAATCCTTCATCACTTGAATTAAGATTATAATAATTTCATTTTAAAGCACAGCCACCACAAAATCAGACTTTAGCACCTTTTTACTTTGAGATTGTTCTGAGGTTAAAAAAACAGATTTAAAATCATAACAATAAATAGTTTAATAGCTATGATATGTTTCTTAAATCAAATTTTTGCACTGCTATGGTGAGAAACACTGGCATCTAACAATGCCTTGGAAAAAAACAATTAATCTTAAAAAATAAAGCATATACATAAACCCAGATAACAAATAAATCAGTTATCAAATAAGCATGTGTCCTATTCTGTGTCCTAAAGTTCTGAAACATTGATGTCTCATATTTTAGAGCAGTCAATGCAATTTTGGAAAGAAATCAATTAAATTTGTATGTCTGTGTTACGACCCTTGATGTTCTAGGGGTATACGGGTCGCACACTTAAATTTGTAAGACACTGGCAAGTTGAACTCTCAGCACGGATTGCCACCAAAGTGATGACAACTAAATACTTTATCAGCAAAGTGTGTTTATTTACATAATGTACAAAAGAAGTGGTATCAAGTGAAATATTTACAAGTGAAATATTATTTAAAGTCAGGCACTAATAGAAAGACTGGCTATGGAAGGTGCGTGAAAATAAACCAAAAAAAAACCCAGTCTAAGTAATCCCCCCCCCCATCTAGTCTGATCTAAAAATAAATCTGAGCACAACAGCCTAACTGGCTACACTATCTAAATCAAAAGGGATACATAGGTTAGCGCACCATCTTGCCTAGTGTATCTCTGAATGACAAGTTACCTATATGTTGACATGTATACCACGTGGCTTACTTCCCTACACCAGTCTCTCAGTCATGAATATCACCAACATGTTAACTGACAAAAGCAAAGTGTAGCCAGAGCAAAGTGAGTCTCAAGACTGACTCTAATTCCTGAAACAGCTTCCTAAAAGCCAGCTGGAGAATAGGGATTGGTTGAAGACGATGCACTGAAACAGATTATTGTCCAATAAGAAGAATGAAGTGACGGGATTGGTTGGAGTACTGAGATGTGCAGCAGCCAATCAGAAGAATGGAGTAACAGGATTGGTTGACATAATGGAACATGAGCCAACCAATCAGGAGCGGCAGGCAATGGATGGAACCACTAAGGACCTGAAATAAAGGGAAACAAACAAAAGAAAAAGAGCAGCAGACAAACAACCATCCAATAACCTTCTGGAATGTAACAGTCTGCGTGAAAATATTCAGATGTAACCCCCTTTGTAACCGTTAACATTTTCATAAGTAACTGATTACAGTTACATCTATTTTGTAATTAAATTACGTAATGCTGTTACATGTAATTACTTCCCAACACTGGTTGTGACTGGGTCTGTGAATGATTGCTCAAATTATGCTGGCTAAATAAAAAACCCAAAATAAATGACACACTTCTTAACCCCTTCCTTCAAGTATGTAACATATGTGCTTCAGCATACCGAGAAACTTGACTCTTCTTCATGAAGGTAGACAGCTGTAATGAGCATGTGAGATATCACCAATTACAGGCCTGTATCATTAATTTGATGGAAGTATAAACAGATTCAAAAGACATAAGTAAATGAATGACAGAAGCGGCAATAGCAGGAGTGCCGAGACTGTGAGGATGGATAGAAATACATTACAGAAGTTGGGGTTTAAATGTTCACACATTGCCAATGTGTCAGAGATAGCGAGGGCTGACAGAGAGGAGGTGAGAGGTGGAACCTTGACAAGGAGAGGATGTGGAAACACTCTAGCCTTTTATTCTAGAGAATAAATGTTTCTGATTTTAACCTTGAATCTTGATGTTAATGCAGAGAAGTGATAAACAGATATACTTTACATAACTATTTTGAGGTTGGCCGATTGAATGTTCCCTTTGTCACTCACTTCCAAAACCTTATACTGTGGCTATACTACAGTTACCACACCTCAGGACACTGTTCAGATGGTGTATTTCAAGACGTTTGTTAGGGTTTTTGTCCTTAAAACGCTCTTGTGTGTGTGAATTACCTGAGTCTGTGTGTCTCTCAACAGTTTTCAGCAGTAGCGTCTCTACTAATAGTTTAACTTCTTCAAGAATAGCAATGTTACCATCTTGCAAATGAGAAATGTCATGTAGCTTTTCAGATGCGAAACTATTTTACTGATAAAATCACAGGGCTGCGCTGTCTGCGTGTTTCCATGTTTGTCTGCTTTCCGTTAATAACAAAACATAATTTCTTGGGGAAAAAACATGGAAGTAGTTTGTCATTTTTATCCTGTTGTTGGCTTGGTCAGTGTCTTTGTGGGTTTTGGTTCTTTTGCTGTTTTTAGGCTATAAAGACCTTTGAAATAACTGAAATCATTTGGCAAATTGATGTGGAACTGTAATGTGGCCAAGACCTGCCTGCAACTCTTTGTGCATTTCCTGAAAAATAATTGCACACCTTAGTATGTTGCTGCAATGTTTATTTCAGCAATTTTGTAATACGTATAATGTAAAGGTAGCTATATTTTAAGACTCTTTTATAACAAAAAAAAGTGATAGTAAGAGGACGTGTTGTTTAAAAATTAAATAAATTATTTGATGGTAACATTTTACAGTAAAGTCTCAGTTTTACCATTAATGCATTAACTAACATGAACTAACAATGAATAAATATATTCAAATTTACAAAATGTTCATATTCAAGTTTGTTCACAGTGCATTAATTAATGTTCACAGATACAACTTTTAATCTTAAAAAATGTTATTATTAAAGGGATAGTTCACCCGAAAATGAAAATTCTTCAGAGACGAACGAAGGTCTTACAGGTTTGGAACAACATGAGGGTGAGTAATAAATGACAGAATTTTCATTTTTGGGTGAACTATCCCTTTAAATATTGAGATTACCATAACTAAAATGATTAAATGCTGCATAAGTATTGTTCATTGTTAGTTCATGTTAATTAATGTTAACAAATCAAACCTTATTGTAAAGTGTTACAGATTTAATTTGTTGTCATTTTACTAAAACCAAAATAAATGTTTGAAATATTATAGATATTCCTAAAATCTTCAATCGACTTCCTTGAGGCCACACACTAGATATTTCACACCATCCATTAATATTGAATGAATGAAAGAATATTGACCCCACTAATATTGAATGATTTTGATCTTGAATGGTGAGAAATACATATGTTTTACTGTTATGGTCATAAAACTACATGATGGCATGGTACACTGATTTAAAAGGTTGATAGTTTGCTTTCTGCTTTCTGTAGTTCTGAAAAATGACACTTTTTCTTGTCAAATTATACCTGGATCATTTGCCACACTGACTTGCAAGTAGGTGTTACAGTATGAGCAGGGAAGTGATGTGTGAGTGAATGTGTGAGCGTGTGTGGGCACGCATGTGTGTGTATTATGAATTATATGTCTGTACAGAAGATTAAGAATAGACGAACATTTCAAATTTGCATCAGTTGTCAGAGGGAGTAAATAAATCATGTAGATTATGCAGAAAAAAATAATGAATGATAATCTGAAACCAGAGGATGAGCACTAGTGTGTTGCAACCCAGAAATGGGTTGTAGGTCTGTTCTGATGCAGACAGCAGTGAAAATAACAATAGCAATAGCAAGGCTAGGCAAAATGCAAGATACATATGATAAAGGATGGCAAAATAATTAGTTTCATCAACTTTTAAACAGGAGGAAAAAAACGCTTGACGTCAGTGTTGACGTCAAAGAGCATATGACTGTCAAACTCTACAAAATTTGGTCACAGAAAATATAGTCAAAAATAGGCTTATCCTGCTGTTTTTGTGATGTGTCAGCACTTGTTTTTCAATGTTATATCTGGATCCACTGACCAAAACCATCATGGATTGTTAGCAATCCACTGCTAGGGCAATAAAATAATTAAATATAAAAATCAAATAAAAGATACAATCTATTCAACTAATCAATATATTATGTATTTATTTATATATTTTATAAATGAAAGTTTATTCAAAGCTCTAAAAGTACAGAAAAACTTTTGCTGTGTTCCTTTTTGTTTCTGTAACTAATGGATTTTAAAATGCACTTTGAAACAGTGATAAAGGTCAATGGGAGAACACAAAGACACAAATGTTTTGATCAGGTCTTCTTTACATTTACACCAGCCTTGAATAGTCTGGCCCAAGTCTAGACTGGAAAAGAGTCTGGTTTTTATAAAGAGGTCTGCAGACATATTGATATGACCTTACACACCTGGGCTCTTCAACAAGTTACTTGCAGAGGCCAGAGAAATTGCAAAGGAGCAAACATTTTCAGATGAATTATTCGATTTTAATACTTTCATTGTAAGTTGTCGAAGAAATGGTTCACCCAAAAATGAAAATTTGCTGGAAATGTACTCACCCTCAGGCCATCCAAGATGTAGATGAGTTTGTTTCGTCATGGAAATTTAGCATTACATCATTTGCTCACCAATGGATCTATTGCGGTGAATGGGTGCCGTCAGAAAGAGAGTCCAAACAGCTGATAAAAACATCACAGCAATTCACAAGTAATCCACACAACTCCAGTACATCAATTAATCTATTGTGTTTGTAAGATAAAAAATCCATCATTAAGATGATTTTAAATTTAAACCATTGTTTCTGACCAAAATACCAGTCCATAATCAATAATAACACTTCCTCCACAAAATGATAGATTTGTTTCTTACAAACACAGCTTATCACTTCACAAGGCATTAACTGATCAAATGAGAACAAATGAGACAAGTTTTACTCTTTAATCAGGGACAATATAAGCAAACTCTTCTGTTAATTCTTCTTTGAAGGTTAAGTTCTCATCATCAATCTCTCTTTTTGAATGACACTGTGTCCTCATCCACAGGAGCTGGCACACTGCTGTCTCATCTCATTTTTGTTTGATTATTTGTCTACAGCTGAATCATTTGCATAAATGCATTTGATTGGATGAGATCCAATCAAATATGGGGGCCTAAATGTATTTGAGAAAACGAGTGTATCTGAACTATTGCTGGACAAGTCTTGAACATGCTTATTCCAGTCTGGATCTGGACCACAGATTGCTAATTGATGACCTCAGCATGCTGTTGAACTCACCGCTGAGTTCTCTGATGTATCGAGCAGCACAGCAATTTAATCAAAATCAACTGGAGAGCCATAAAAAATGATCGACTTTCTGCTAGGTGTTTCTGCACCTTACAAGCGAAACTGTAGAGCTATAAGCGAGTTTTGTTTTCTTGAAAATAATAGCTGTGTCTCTTTTCGAAGGCTGCGCCCTCCAGAGGTCGCATCTGTTGGCTGCATATGTCATTGAGGATGTCTCATTTCAGAAAAGTTACCATTATAAAACTGACTGTTATTTCTTGTGAGGTGTAAATTATTATCATTTCTTTTTTACTTTGGAATATAATTATTACTTTTCTCAAATGAGGCAGCCTTGATGACGTATGCAGCCAACAAATGTGACCTCCAGAGAGCCCAGCAAATGTTTAATCAACATTTAAATCAACAAACATCCAACAGGAATATAATTCCAAAGAGAACCTGAGAAATATAAATATTCCATGTCTGCTATATAGTCTCTCTGACATGATATCATGGAAAGAGAGTGAAACACGCACACATACACAGAAGTGGGGTCATGTATCCCTACCTAGATCTTAAATTTAATTATGAATCCAAAATTCAACCACAGGAGACACCACAGCATTTGCTGATGCATTTAAGTCACTTACAGTGAAGTCAAGTTACATTTTATTAGTTTATTTGTTTATGGAAGTTGAACCCATGACCTTAGCATTGCAATTACTTGCCATGCTCACATTAAAAGCTACATTAAAATCTTACAGTGATAGTTTCCCAAAAGTGAAAAATCTGTCATTAATTACTCACCCTCATGTTGTTCCAAACCCGTAAGACCTTCGTTCATCTTCGGGAAAAACACAAAATATCCAAGAGCTTTCTGACCTTCCATAGACAGCAAGGGTTCTACCTCGGTCAAGGCACAGAAATGTAGTATTGACATCGTTAAAATAGTCCATGTGACATCAGTGGTTCAACCGTTTAATAACAATTTAATAAAAAAATTGTAAGTTAGGCCTATTAATTGTAATGATTTTATTTCCACGGTTATTCAAACAATGAATAAAGTATAGGCTATAGAGAAAGCGAGCAAAGAACACAGTGTCAACTGAGATTTTTGAAACTCCGAATAAGTTAAATCATTGCGTCGCAAAATGATTCACTGTTTCGAAGCGTTTCAATCGGATCGCGAATCATTTGATTCAGATCGGAACTTCGAAGTGTGTATCGCGAATCATTTGATTTAGATCAGGACGTCGGAGAAGGTTTGCGGGATGTTTTTATCCCCACCGGGGATAAAAATAATTTAGCAGAGGCAGGGATGCATAGACCAGAAGGGGGGAAATCCCCCCCATCCCCCCGGCAAATCACGCCCTGATTTTAACAATGTCCTTACTAAGTTTCTGTGCCTTGACCGTGGTAGTACCCTTGCTGTCTATGGAGGGTCAGAAAGCTCTCAGATTTCATCAAAAATATCTTAAAGGGGACATAACACAGTTTCACCTGATCTCATGTTGATCTTGAGTACCTATAGAGTAGTACAGCATCGTTTATAGCTCCAAAGAGTCTTTAGTTTTATCATATTTATAAAAGGAAGATACAGCTTTCCAATTCTCTCCGAAAACAGCCGAGCTCCTGGAGGTGCGCCACGGGCAGAGCTAAACAGTGACGAGCACTTTAGCGCCGATTGCCAACAAAACACAAGTCGTTTGATGCCGTTTCACTTACCGCCTCCGGTTCCAAATCACGACCGGGATCTTTTATAGCTAAGACCATTCCATCTTTCAGTATCAAACGATATGCAAATCCACTGCCACACTGGGCCTTGTTTATAAAACGTTCGTCAACAAACACACTTGCAAAACTCCGTAGCTGCCCCGGAAAAACAAACTGCATCCACTGTTTACGTAACCTTGGGTTCTTTTGGGAAGCTAAACAAGGTTATCTTTCCCTTACAACCAAAAACACTCTTCTCTGGAGACATTCTTCTCGAGCGAGTCCTGTTCAGTGCAGCCGAATGAAGCGCGTCGATGGGCACACTCTTGCTCTCGCTCTGGTCGATGTGTGCGCGGGCGCGTTCTTCCGGGAGAAATGCCCATGCAAGGAGTTCCACCCTTTGTTACGTCACCAAGAGCCAAACTCGAAAAAACTCTCTGAAACGTGTATGAAACCGGAAGCAGTATATTTGACACAGAAATACTAAGTTCTACATTCATATCATTTTTTTGAAACTTTGGCCATGTTTAGCATGAGAATCCAACTCTTTAAACGTGTAAATAACTCAACATGCATGAAATAACATTAGACCCGCCCTTTAATTTGTGTTCCGAAGATGGTCTTACGGGTTCGGAACGACATGAGGGTGAGTAATTAATGACAGAATTTTCATTTTTGGGTGAACTATCCTTTTAAATTAGGTCTATGACAAAATTATAACACAAAACAAAACAAAAAAAATTTAACTTTTACACTATATTTTACATATTTAAACACCATAGAACACACTTATATAAGGAACAGACAAAAAATAATAAGATTTACTTTCCCACTTAATCTTGATTTGTGTCAATAAGAGTACAAATGTAAACCACAGTAGTTTGTACCTCGAGCGACATATTTCAGGTTTTACATTCTAACATTTTTCTCATGAGACCAGATAAACAGCTGCTTGAATGTGAGCCAGACCAGGACTGTGTTTTCAGCAGTTTGTGAATGAGCGTCATGGTAAAGAGCTGGACATAACCCTGCGCATGTAGAGCTAAATGAGTGTGTCAGTTCAGTGAGGGACATCAAGCCGACTGCTGGAAACGCCGCTCATTAGCGCCGCTCCTCAGAGCTCCAGGGCAAAGTAATGATCTGTGTTTTCTTACCATGCATAACTTGAAGCAAATTTGAGTTGCCATCTTGATTTCTTCCTAAATATCTCCTTCTGAGAATGCTGTGGGTAAATAATTCATACTTTATGCTGATGGAAATTCAGCACCCCTTATCTAGGTGCTAAACTGAAGCAATATAAAAAAGACAGTGCAACGAATCTGATCAGCGCAGGAAGGTAATTTCTATCAGTGCCATAGGGATCAGTTTGACGCAGCTCCAGTCAGTGAGCAAGTCCCTGCGCACTGTTGCCAGGGACCAAACAGATGCTTTTATCTGATCATCCCTCATTATGGTGTGTGTATGTGTATGTTTGTAAGGCCAAATTATAGATGCTGTCAATGTGTCTGGTTCCTATTTAGAAAGCCATGGAATTTGCTATGACGAATGTTCACTCTTGTGCAACTAAGTTTGACAGAACCGGACGGATGTATAGATATTCTTCGCACTGGTTAAATGAGCTCAAAATAAACACACGCTGGATTAGGCAACTATTTGTCATCTCACTAGAGGCACGTTTGAAATGTGTGCTGTTTTGAAACATCGTAAATACTGCTGTGAGGCTTCTGTGAAGATATTTTGACATGCAGCACTTGAAATGTTTAAGCCTGCAGTTAGACGTGTGATTTCGAGGCAGTGGATTTGTTATCTCGGTTTATGCATGATTCACATGGACTGCAAAGCAGTAATCAATCAATTTATGTCCCTTTGCTGCTGAAAAGAGATTCTGGAGTTTTTATTATCTATTGAAGTCAAACTGGACACAGGTTTTTAACAAGACAGGCAACACTTAAACCATCTTTCCCAAATGAATGTCTCGAGGGTACAGTTTTTGCGAAGGTCACTGGGGCCTTTCCCAAGTATCTCTTAAGTGGTCCTCATTAATAATTTGTACAACTAATGGATGGGTCAATGATGTGACGCTCATGTTTTGGAATGGATCTATTAATTTATTTAAAAATGCATTAATAATTCAGTTCATTCATACAATGGCTTGAATATACCTTTTCTATGATGAGCATTTTTTTGAAGTCTCAATTAAAATTCATTTTGAGATTTTTGGGGGGCATAAAGTCAAAAAATGTTAGGATGATTCAACACTGTCCTGTCATAATAATGAAGATGTCATAACTGCTTCACTGCTTATTATTATTTGAAAAACTTGCCAGGAAATATCAGATAATTTGACCTTTTTGTGACAAGGCAAGGTTAGTTCAGGTTGTGGAATGTCACCTGGTAATTGTAAAAAACAAAAAAAACAAAAACAAAAAACTTGATAAATATTTTTAAATACATTTTTAAATAGCGATTGTGCAAAAAGGTCAATTGTCTATTTTCAGTAGTGTAGATGCATAAAACACAACTCGAACGGAAGTCAAACCAAGCAGCTTTCTGTTGCTAACAGAAACGCAAACAAAATCTGCGAGAGGAACTATTTTTTGAACTCCCAATGGCATGGATTTCCTTGAAAAAATATTTGATTTTGTAAATGTGACCGCACCTGAAAGTCGTGATGAAATGGAAGTAGTGACAGATCTTTTCTTCCGTCCTCCGATGTAAATCAGGGTGTACATCTGTGTAACAGATTATTGAAAAAGAAAAAAAATCTATGGAGGGTACTTGGTTCTATACATTGGTTTTTGGTTGGATTTTGAGATTAACACAAGATGGAAGGGGTGGGGTTGAAGAAAATGAAATGATTGGAGTCCTGCATACGTCACCATTGAAAATTATGAGGTCAAAAAAAAAGAAAAAGGAAGCATGTACAAATGAAGATCAATAAAATGTATTTAGAACATTTTCATTCCATCCTGACTTAAAGATATGATATGAAATCTCATTTTCACAACGGGATAAAAAACCCCCCTGAAAATTGCAACTTTTTTCTCACAAAAAAACAAAATTTCAATATATAAAGTCGGAATTGTGAGATATAAACATGCAATTTTGAGAAGATAAGGAACTGTGAGATGAAAAGTTGCAATTACCTTTTTTATTTTTTATTCTGTGGTGGAAACAAGCTTTCATGTCTTTAAGTCAGAATGAAATGAATAAATTACAATATGTAAATTGAGAATTCAGAGGGAAAAAAAATGTTAGAATTGCAAGAAAAATGTCTGAATTCCGACTTTATATCTTGGAAATCTGACTTTTTTCCTCAGAATTGCAAGTTTATACCTAACAATTTTAACCTTTTTCAAACTGCAATAAAAAAGTCGCAATTACCTTTTTATGTTTGATTCCCGTGACGGATACAAGCTTTCATACACTCACATTTATTCAGAGTGTAAGGAAAATATATTGTTGTATCTTATCTTATTTATCATCAAGCCAGTTGTTTATGTACAGTGGATTATTTGAACAGTTGGGGTAGATTAGCTACTGCTAATGTGAGCATGTGTTGTTTTCTGCAGGGGGAGCTGCTGAGCCCGTGTCGCTGTAGTGGTTCTGTTCGCTGCACTCATGAGCCCTGTCTTATTAAGTGGATTAGTGAGAGAGGATCCTGGAGCTGTGAACTCTGCTACTACAAATACCAGGTCATCGCCATCAGCACCAAGAACCCGCTACAGGTAACTCACAGCCTGTCTGGGATTATGTACAAAAGTACAAAACTGCAAAAGTATGTTTTAAAAGTAAAAGTACTGAGTTCTTTATTATTTATTATTTTATTTCACATACCTCATTCTCCTACTCAAAATACCTAAGAGAGAGGTTACACAGATAAGAGAGAGTTTAAATAGGTTAGAGTTTGGTCTGACGTTATTAATAATTTTTAGAAGTCAGAGGACTTGAGGTCTGAACATTGTTCCTGATTGACTCATTTTGAGTCAGGCTAGACCAATTCAGTGATTTGAGACTTAATCAGCCCGGATCAATGAATCAGTAAGTTATGAACTACTACAATCGGATCAGTCGAATTCACAAATGAATCATTAAATGTGATTTATGAATCAGTTCAATGAGAATTGCCTGTAAAGAATGATTTGTTCCTCAATCAGACATTGTTATCAGGTCTCAAAGCAGGTCTCAAATTATTTAGTTCAAAATAACAATGCTTTTTTTTCTGAAATGTATGGGGATACCATACACAAATGTGAAATACTGTATGAAGTAAAAACATACAGTATGAAACCTATTAGGATTTGGAACGATTTCATATATACAGTTGAAGTCAAAAGTTTACATACACCTTGCAGAATCTGCAAACTGTTAATTATTTGACCAAAATAAGAGGGGTCATACAAAATGCATATTATTTTTATTTAGTACTGAAAAGTTTTAACCCCCCAGCTCTTAATGCATCGGTTTTCCTTCTGGAGCATCAGTGAGCGTTTGAACCTTCCGTAACAGTTGCATACGAGTCCCTCAGTTGTCCTCAGTGTGAAAAGATGGATCTCAAAATCATACAGTCATTGTTGGAAAGGGTAAAATAGACGAAAATGCTGAAAAACTGCAGAATTTGTGGGATCTGAAGGATTTTTCTGAAGAACAGCGTGCAGTTTAACTGCTCAGAACAAACAAGAGACTCATGAACAACTATCACTAAACAAAAAAAAAACACAGCTGTGGATCATTAAGGTAACAACACAGTATTAAGAATCAAGGGGATGTAAACTTTTGAACAGGGTCATTTTTATAAATTCAACTATTATTTTCTCTTGTGGACTAAATGTCTTTTTTCTGAAATATCTTATTTAAGTCAGTAGTAAATAGCATGCATTTTGTATGATCCCTCTTATTTTGGTCAAATAATCAACATTTTGCAGATTCTGCAAGGTGTATGTAAACTTTTGACTTCAGCTGTATATATACACACACTCAAACATACATGTTTCATTTCTGTCCACACTTGGCATTCTTTGAAGTACACTGCATGGCCAAATGTGTGTGGACATCTGAACCTGACACCCACATGTGTTTGTTGAGCAAAACCATAGGCAATTCATTTCAAAACCAGGGGCATTAATAAGCCATCAGTCCTCTCTTTCACTCTTCTGGCAAGGCTAGACGGTGGAACGCGGCTGCAGGGAACATTGCTCTCATTCAGACACTAGAGTAACAGTGAGGTCAGACACTGATTTTATACGATGGGGCCTGGCTCACAGTCATCCCAAAGGTGTTCTGTGAATTTCAGGTTGGCGTTTTGTGAAGTCCAGCCAAGTTCTTCTATACTAGAGTCAGTAATTCATTTCCTCATGGATCCTGCTTTGTGCAGAAAGCATCGTAATGTTGGGAAAGAAAATAGTATGTCCAATTTTTTGGATATTTCATGGCTGTATGCTTGACTGAATCAGAAAACACATTCATTATAAGGCAATGTTCACAAACTATGGCCATATAGTGCATTCTGGGTTACCATGTATGAGATATGAATATGATAGCCATTCAGCACAATGATCTAGCCATTTGATTACTGTGCCATTGTACCACAACAATACTGAGAGTAGTAGCAGTGTGTTTATCTTACTCCTTTCATACCGTGTTAGCTCAAGTATAGTTTATATGCTTCTCTGGGTTCAAAGCTTCTGCTCTCACTGATTTTACTTTCTGTCTTTTTTGGTTTTCTTTTGATCTGACCTTCAGATGATAAATAGGCTATTCTTTCTTTGTTTTAGTTATTTTAAAGGTGCACCACAGAAATTTGGTCTCTATATTGCCATCTGTGGTTGAAACATAAAATTAAAAACAGTTGTTTAGTTGTTGTTGTTGTTTTGTTTTGTCTTTACAATCAGTTGTGCTTTTCTATGGTTGATTTACTTATGATCAGATTTGTCATTCTATACCAAGCTCCACTGACAGCTAGAAGAATGTCTACATGGCATATATATGAAAAAAATCTGTAGTGTGAGCAAGTAGTCAGACCATTTTTTGATTATGGACATGATGTAAACCTGAAATGTAAAAACCACCATAATTGCTTAAAATATAAATCATTTTTGTAATTTGAATTGGGGTAGGGCAAGAACAGTGTTTTGAATACTGATCTTTTTACGTACTTGATCAGTAATGTAATTCCATAGTGCTAAAAATCAATCAATCAATTAATCAATCAATCAATCAATCAATCAATCAATCAAATTTGGGGTTGGTAAGTTTTTTTAAAATGTTTTTGAAAGAAGTATTTTCTGCTCACCATTTATTTGATCAAAGGGATAGAAAAATGGCAATATTGTGAAATGTTATTACAATTTAAAATGGTAAAACTGTTTTCTACTGTAATATATCGTAAAATGTCATTTATTCCAGTGATGCAAAGCTGAATTTTCAGCATCATCACTGCAGTCTTCAGTGTCAAATGATCAGAAATCATTCTAATATACTGATTTGCTGCTCAAGACACATTTCCTATTATTATCAATGTTGAAAACAAATGTGATGCTTCATATTTTTGTGTAAATAAGATACATTGTTTTTTCCAGGATTCTTTGATGAATAATATGAAGGTTCAAAAGAACAGCATTTATTGGAAATAGAAATCTTTTGTAACATTGACTTTACTGTCACTTTTGATCAACTTAATGCATCCTTGCTGAAGTATTAATTTAAAACATTTTACTGACCCTAAACTTTTGAACAGTAGCGCACCTTTTTATATTATTATTCTTTTATATTATATCTTTTGACTGTATTAATATATTTTGCAGTGTCTTCTTGTTTTTCATGTGTGCTAAAATGTGGTACTGGTACTGTACTATCTATTAGTTCATATTTTTTGTGTCTCCAGTGGCAGGCCATCTCTTTGACAGTGATAGAGAAAGTACAGATAGCTGCAGCTGTTCTGGGTTCCCTGTTCCTGATAGCCAGTATCTCCTGGCTGGTTTGGTCCTCCCTCAGCCCCTCGGCCAAGTGGCAACGGCAGGACCTGCTCTTCCAGATCTGTTACGCCATGTATGGCTTCATGGACCTGGTGTGCATCGGTAGGTCATTGGATGCTCAATAACTGCAGCCACTTGGCTCAGCAAAACCAATGCTGTGTTTTTTTATGTTTGCTTGTTTACAAGTCTGAGAGTGTCAGACAATGTCTGTGAGGGGAAAAAAACCCTTTCAGTACATGGTGGCCTCCCTGGCAACCGACATATGTTGGAACCAGCTGAAAGTGAATAAGACATGTTGAATTACAAGCCCACTTTCCTTTTAAAACACAGGAAAATGTACAAGCAGTACTGAGAGGATTGTATTTTTCAGGAAAGCCACAGGGAGCCATGAGTAATTGCTGCATTTCACTTAATATCAAGCTTTTTCTGTGTACAGTTTCTACTGAATAAAATGCCTAGCAAGGGAAAGACTGAAAGACTGAGAACTTGAAACTGAGTCCTGCATAGATGTGATTCAAAGCCACTTCCGATTGAAACTGGCCACAATACACTGCATATGTGCAAATCCATAAAATATATACAATTTTAAAATCATCTGATATTTAATGACAGAAAATAAAGCCTAGAAATAACACTAGCAATGCTAGCTTAAATTTGGGTAGCTTATCGAATACCACACAGTACTGTTTACTGCAACTGTTTATGTATGAATGTATTTTAATGAATTAATTATTTAATTTTTAAATTTTACAACAGTAGCACCCTAAATAGTTGTTATTGAATTCATCAAGTTGGTTAATTCAGCGAGCAGTATCTAGTTAGCATTTTGGAAATAATAATAATTTAAAAAATAGATAAGCATATGAAAATAAAACGTAAAAATATAAATGTTATATAAAAAAATAAAACAGATATGATATAACATGTTATGTATACCATTTCTAAAGAAATGGATGCTTTTATTGAGCGAAGATGCATTAATTTGATCAAAAAATACAGACATTTGTATCTTTTGAACTTTCTGTTCATCAAAGAGTGCTGAAAAAAGTATCACAATTTTCAAAAAAATAAAATAAAAAAAATAAGCAGCACAACTGTTTTAGAGTGCTTTTGTCCTGATTTGTTCATTGTAATTCTCAGATTGGCTAAATAGCAATGTAGTGCTTTACCTGTTTTTTTTTTGTTTTTTTTATTAAACTAAAACAAATCAAAACTCATGAGCTATAGGGCTTAACAGAAGCATATACCATATATCAGGGTTCCTCAATTAGTTTTCACCAAGGGCCGAATTCTGCTAACAATACCAAGCCAAGGGCCACTGACCTATATATATATATATATACATACAGTGCTGCTTTAAAGTTTGTGAACCCCTTGCAGCATCTGTGAAAATGTAATTTTAACAAAATAAGAGAGATCATACAAAATGCATGTTATTTTTTATTTAGTACTGTCCTAAGATATTTTACATAAAAGATGTTTACATATAGTCCACAAGACAAAAAATAGCTGAAATTATTAAAATAACCCTCTGCAAAAGTTTGTGAACCCTTGGTTCTTAATACTGTGTGTAGTTACCTGGATGATCTACGACTGTTTTTTTGATTTATGATGGTTGTTCATGAGTCCCTTGTTTGTTCTGAACAGTTAAACTGAGCACTACTCTTCAGAAAAATCCTCCATGTCCTGCAGGTTCTTCAGTTTTCCAGCATCTTTTGCATGTTTGAACCCTTTCCAGTAGTGACTATATGATTTTGAGATCCATCTTTTCACACTGAGGACAATTGAGGGACTCAAACACAACTATTAAAAAAGGTTCAAACATTCACTGATGCTCCAGAAGGAAACACAATGCATTAAAAGGTTGAAGATGTCCAAATTTTGTAGAAATATAATTTTTTTTACATTTAGTACTGCCCTTCAGAAGCAACAGAAGATACTTGCGTGTTTCCCGGAAGACAAATTAAGTACAATTTACAATCTTCAAATTCAAAAAGTTTTCACCCCCCGGCTCTTAATGCATCATATTTCCTTCAGGAGCATCAGTGAATGTTTGAACCTTTTTTAATAGTTGTGTTTGAGTCCCTCAATTGTCCTCAGTGTGAAAATGCACACTTTGAATACTTTGCATTTAGATACAGAAAACTAAAGAACTTTGCCTGTTGAATATTAAAAACAAATGAACAAACAAAATATCTGGATCTCCATGTCTGCCATGCAAATCAACTGTTCCTGCTCATCTCCAAACTGGATCTCTTCTCTCCACTTTCCCTAATGGCAGATCCAGTTATTAGATCTGTTTGCATTAGATCTGTTTGCATTAATTAACACCAAGTCCCAACCAGACACGACGTGATAAAAAATATATTTTCCATGTAGTTTTGTCCTATTCACCCGTGACAGCGACACGTGACAAGCGACACGGGATTCTATGTTAGAAACGTTCTTTATTTTCTGCAACGTCGCAGCTGAAACAACATACAAACTATGACAGTGATAATCTCAGGTAATGACTATGTGCTTTATTCAATGTTAAAAGTGTCTAATGTGAGTTTGAATATTATTTTGCGTGATCTTTATAGCCATACGGAAAGCAACAATAGATATTTTACCTCAGATCTTGAAAATAAATTAAAGCATACTTGTGGTACGTTGAAATTGTCAACTCAGTGTGAACCAACACGTGTATTCCATAACAAAGATGGTATCAGTTACTCACTCAAAACTGTTCAGTCCATTCACATTTGAATCCTCCATTTTCCGTGTCCACTTTCCTTTTCTTCACAGTCGCCATGTTTTTGCTGTCACATCGTGTCTACACTGCACGCGACAAAGCATTGCAAATCATTTGAACTTTTTGTCAGTACGTCATAAATAGAACGAGTCAGCAGTTTACTGTCGGGGATTTGTTGTGTAATCAGACAGCATAACTGATTATAATGGGTTCTGTTGTATTTTGTTGCGTCGCGCCATGCAGCTCACATCCGGTGTAGACACGATGTCAATTTAATGTCGCTTTCTGATGCTGCATTTGAATTTTCATGTCACATTATTTGAAATTAGCACGGGCCAAACATTTTTCTCTCACGGGCTGGATGTGCCCTGCGGGCCACCTATTCATAGTTTTCAGTCACATGACCAGCTCGAAGACCTGGAGGGCAAAACATCCATAGAATTGCAGCACAAGCCTGTTTGTTTCACAGCCACAAATATTTAGATCACCTCTCAAAAGAATAAAACAAAGGTATGTGAACAAAATGCAAGTTTTGGCCATTTGCAATCCATATTAAGCACCCACGGCAATATTTCAATCATCAAACAGTGTGACAAAATGTTGTAAAAACACTTAAAGTGCCTTAATATGTTTAAAACAGTAATATTAAAATATCAAATCAGTAATTTGTATATTAATGATGCATAGTTTACATAGGCAAGCAGATGAGACCGGAATATGAACGCAATCCGCTTAATAGTTCAGTGTTTATCTATGGGAAACCATTTAACATGAAACTTTGTACATTGCGTTTATATTCTGGCTTCATCTGCTTGCCTGTACAAAATATACATCATCAATAAGGTGTTTACTGAATTTCGCCTTTTAATATCTGCGTTTTACTACATTACTACTTAATGCAAACTGCGTAAAAATAACTGGCGGTCAGTGGAGCAAAGTTTTGTTTTGCCCTCCAGGTGGGCATTCCTATAAGGGTGTGACATCATGTGAAAACTATCAATTGAGGAACCCTGCCATATATTAATAGTCAGCCTGTCTTGAAAGCTTTATGTAGAAAAATCAATTTCTCTATTGAGAAAGTTAATGGATTTTTTACCACCAGTAACTCACTGCTGCTGTTTGTTCTAAATGGTATATTTTCATTACTTGCTCGCTCTCGACTGGAACAAATCTTCAAGTGAATTACTTCACAAAGGGCTCTTTCATAAGACTATAACATTTTACAGTCAATCATGATTCAAGTATTTAGTTTGTTTGCATTTACGTGATTTTACCATGGATTTTAAAATGCTCAATTGTTCTCATGTGCCCATAGACCATCAGAAGAATTAGAGCTGCAAAGAGCCAATATCTGATGCAAAAATGTATTTTCCACAACAAGTAATTTTCCTGCTACATTAACATTCTCATTTAAAATGAAGGTTCAGCGATATACAGATTTGTGTAGGGTGTTCTAAAAGCACACATATGATAGTAATGGCCTCTTACTTCAAGTGCTCTGCCCTTCAGAGGGAGTAGGGTGCACTTTTGATTGAAATTCACCCTGTTTGCAGTTCAAACATTTCTGAGAAAGATATAACGATTGTGATACAGTATGTAATTTGGAAGTGAACAGACTTTCTGCGGTATGTAATACGTTGTCACACTGGTCCAAAGTATTACAGGGAAGGATTTGCTGAGTTTGATCTCTGGAGGAAAGGCGAGACAATGAGAGGGTCTAATCAGGCCAGCTTAAGGAGTGATCGCTATTAGAGAACACACTGCTCCCTCATGATCTGGATACAATTGAGGCAGTAAATAACAAACGCACACACATTGTATCTGTCTTTTTGTCTCTCAGAGGAAATGTGCTCCTAATTAAATGATAAAATTGTGTTTCAATTAAGCATCAGCTGAACAGCTTAGAGTTGCATTGCTGTAACAAAACCACTTTCAGGGAAGATGGGGGGTTGTGAATGCCGCAGCAAAAACTAGAGCATCACTTATCAAAAAACAGTTCACTAATGCTTTTCCTGAAGTATTAGAGAACAACAAAGATAAAAACCGTGTGGGAGAAAAACAGAAATGTGAAGCTAATTGTGGGTTATAGTTCACAAAGAAATGAAAATTCTGTCATTTACTCACCCTCATGTCATTCCAAACCAATTAGACTTTTCTTCATTGTTGGAACACAAATGAAGATATGTTTAATATACTATATTTCAATATGTGTATATATATATTTTTTTTTTTGGTAATGCATTGGAAGTCTATGTAATCATTTTCATTTTCAAGCATTTTCAAGCTTCAAAAAGTACATAAAGGCATTGTAAAAGTAATCCATGAGAATCAAACCGTTTAATTCAAGTCTTCTGAAGAGACATGATCACTTTATGATGAACAGATTTAATTTAAGCTTTTATTCACAAACACTGTCAATGTGGAAAATTCAGTTGACTCTCTTGAACAGTGCAGAATTTTTCAGCCTCAAGTGAACTTTTTGATTGCAATGATTTTTATTGAAATGACTGGATTTCACCATTAAAATTTTGCAGAGCAGTAAATGTGACCGCAGAGCAGTAAATGTGACCACAGTACAATGCTTGTTGCAATGCCTGCAACCATCACAACAGATAATGGAAAACATTCAATGTGTATGTGACTTTAACAAATGAATTTTTATTTTGGATATGCAGCCAAAAACTCTCCAGTTACATCCACTTTGTTCTTTTTCCATTCTCTTTTGCCCAATTTTCTGCAATTTTCAGGTTTCTGTATGTCACTGGCATGAGCAATACCAGTAGGGAACTATTCACACAGCAGCAGAATATGGTAGTCAGTCACATTTTAGAGTGCTAAATCTGTTTTCCTTCACACACAGCTGAGTTATAAAAAACAGTAACAAATTCGTTGTATAGACAAATGGACTTTAAATTTTCTTTGCTCACACCTGAATTTAATATTTTAGTTAAGCTGTGCTGGGTAAATGGAATCACACCCTAAAACTAATTTTTACATCATACAGTGCTATTGTATGACCAATCTACACTGCACACACTTGACGTGTGTATTTCACATATTCCTGTGGTAACATATGAGCCATTCCAGTAACTCTCTTCCATTGGAGCCTTTATCAGTTTTGTGCTCTGGGTCCCTCCTGAATGCTTCGCTCTACACTCAAGAATTCGAAGCTACTGTCGGATAATGGATGAATTTGTGTCTCTGTTGCGCTTGTGTATCAAATAACGTCATGTTAACTGTAATGAGACTTTTCAGAGTTATGGAAGTCACTATTTTTGGTATTTATTTCCATCACTGTTAGAGACATTATTTACAGTTATTGCGAGAAGAGAAAAGGGCCTCAACTTTGGCTATACATTCAGAACAGTCACACATTCAAACTGCTTATGTAAGCTGTGTATGAACCATTTGATAGTCACACACTTGCCTTCACACCTGGGTCGACTCCGGCCAAAATGGATTCTCTTCACACTGTATTTTTGGGTCAGAACCGTGGTACGTTTGCGTCAAAATAAATAGTGTTACTTGACACACTTTTGTACTTTAGATTTTTGAACCTTTGGGTTTTGTTTGCAAAGCATCAACACCAAACAGCACTTGCGTCTATCTGCTATGAATGTAGTACAAATGTTTCAAACATGCACACAAAATTTGACCAAATTATATGTCATTCAGTGATTCACTTCCAGGAATTAAAATGATTACATTCATATCAGCATATTGTACCCCGATGAGACGAGCCCTCAGAACAGATCCTTAGTGAAGACCTCAGTGACTAGATAACTCCCCAGTGCAGATCCCTATAGCCAGCTATGATAGTCTCACTCCAGGACCAGCTGGGGCTTTTGCATTTTATCAACAGGGACGCTCATTGTTCTTAAGTTTATTTCACCCAAAAATGAAAATTCTAAAGATGAACGAAGGTCTTATACCGTGTCCTAACTACACGCGACGCAACGCACGATAAAAGGTATCTTTTCCATGTTAATCATAGTTTTTGTCCTAACTAGTCGCGACGGCGACACGCGAAATTTCTAATTTAGAAACGGTTTCTATTTCCACGACGTCGCGGCTGGAACAACGATATACAAACTACATGACAGTAGATAATCTCAGGTGATTATGTGCTTTATTCAAAGTTAAACGTGTCCAATATGAGTTTAAATATCATATTGCGTGACCTTATAGCCATACTGAAAGCAACAATAGATAGTTTACCTCAGATCTAGAAAATAAATTAAAGCAAATATATACGTTAAAACCGTGACTCACTGTGAACCAACAAGTGTATTCCATGACAAAGATGTCAGTCACTCAGTATGAACATTTAATGATGTTAAAAAGGTTTAATATTTATGAATTAATTATGAACGTATCCATTTCGTTGCGAGAGCAGTGCGCTTGCAGAGAGAGCCCGCCCACACACGCTTCTGATTGGCTGTGATATTTGATTGATTCTGTTGCGTTGCATCTGGTGTGGACACCCAAATTGCTTGTCGCTGCAATCTTGTCACGTCGCGTGTAGTTAGGACACGGTGTTATGGGTTTGGAATGACATGAGGGTGAGTAATTAATGACAGAATTGTAATTTTTGGGTGAACTATCTCTTTAAGCCTACTTACAAGCCAGTCATCTACTACTGGCTAAATGGCAGCTCTACATTTATGTTTCTTACCTTCTGAACAGATAATAACTCTTTTCCACCAAATGCCAGTATGATGAATTCTGATGTATATCACACTGTGTTCTCGCTTAGGCCTGAGGAGATCTGGTCCCCAGACTGTGCCTAGTTTCTCCATTATTCTCCATTTCTGTCACCTTATGCAGGTGTCCTTGCCACTGTTGCCTTCTGGCTTGCTTAGTTGGAGTCTGAAAGACATTTAACTTTAAGTATTTTATCTGTATGATCGCATTGACTGAAACCATCAGGTGAGAATAAAACGTAGATGTTGGCTGCTTCACAGCTGAAGCACATCTTGCAACATCGACACTGGTATTGAACTGAATCAACATTGAACTGACTTGAACTGAATAATGACATTGCTACCTTGTAGAACTGCTTAGTTGAACTGAACTCGTAGCAAATTGATGAATTAAACACTGTTATTGATTTGTACTGAACCAACATTTTAAAAAAGCATGCGAGTATAGTAAGGCGGTCACATTTACTGCTGCTCAGGCAACTTTTGTCAACAAAATCCAGTAATTTCAATAGGAATCAATGCAATCTGGAATTTTGTGTGAGAGCTAAAGATCCATATGCAGATTTTGCATCAGGCTTAGTTGGGCAATCAGATTTGCTCCAGTGACCAAAAGAAAGCTGCTTGGTTCAAAAATCTATTGACAATCCGTTGACCTTTTTGCTTGCAAAACCTAGCTGAAACTGCTAATGTGACTGCATCTTAAGACTGTCTCAAAGCAAAAAATGCATATAAACAACTATACTCACAAATAACAACTGTATTCTGCTGCTGTATGAGTGTAACCTTCTTAATAAATGCACAGGTATTGGACAGAGCACTTTGCACTTCAACTACAGTTTGATGTACGAGGTTTAGACAGCTCACAGATCGGACATAAACTCAAATGGAAATTACAGCAAGAGCGTCAACAACTGCAGCCATCCACAAATGACAGCTGCAATGTAAAATATCTGCTGCCTAGTGCCTGCAGTATAAATGCTGTAGACCCTGACGTGGAATGACTGTTTCGCCTCTCTAGTGGCTCAGAGGGAATAATGAGGTTTTCTCAGAGCAGCGCTATCTTGGGTTATCGTTACTGCAAGAAAAAAGAGAGAGGGTGAATGGGACGGAGCTGAACAATAGTGATGTCGGGATTGTTTTAGTGGCTCATCCGTTTGTGTTTGTGTGTGCGTGTGCTGTAGATCAATGGCAGAGCTCCTCAAGAGTTTCTCACCGTGATGTATCGCTCTGTCTCAATAAGCAGCCAGACTGGGAGGGAGAGGAAACAAGAGTCCATTCTGTCTGATTAGGTGGAGAGAATGCCTAAAGGTGATCGTTTCATTGAAAACACTATCACTGGGAATAGTATTAGCCTTTTATTATTTCCCCTCCCAACAGGAAGGGGGCATCAGGTCCTCTAAGAATATTACGAGCAATGTAAGCTTTTGTATCAATGCATGCTTTTATCCAAAGTGTGTTTATAAAGTATTTTAGAAAATTGCTGATGATTTCAGTTAGCAATAAAACTGAACAATCATTTCTTATTTTTTACCAAGTTTAAGATCTATTCCACAGAATTCTGCATATTTCCGTCAAAAATATGCAAGGAAAGTCCACAGATTGTGTCTGGGGTTACAAATAAGTAATACAATATAACATAATATTATAACATAAATAATACATCTTAAGATGGCAGTACTACTAATACTAATGCTACTAATAAAGCTTTTAAAGGAGTTTCATTACAATTTTGCAATTTATTATTTATCACTATTACCCAAGATATTGTGGTTTGTTTCAATATTGCTTAGGTGGGATGATCTTTCGGTTTAATATTGAAATATGACAGAATTTTGTGCTTAATTATAGTCATTGGTTTAAAATCATCTGCCATAGCATAGAATTATCTGAAAGGAAAGCCCTTTGGGGACAAAAAAAAAAAAAAGGAAGGAGAACGAGAGGAATATTGAGAGTGAAGCTAAGAGAAGAGACAGGTGGCAAAGTGGCTTTTCACAGCCGAGTCCTGTTCCCATCCACAGTGGGACTGGTTGGGAGCCAAATAAAAATCCCACACTACAGCAGAATAAACTGCTGATAAAAATTCAAGCTTTGCCCTGAGAATTTCCTTCAGCTATCCTCTGAGCTCAAGGAAAATGTGTGTGTTTGTCTGTGTGTGTGTGTGTGTGTGTGTGTTAAATCAATACACGTCTCACATTCTCTCCTTGTAATGAGAGGATGTACGGTCCAACTGGGGAAGAGTGACTGAGAGAAAGAGAGAGTCTGGAAAATCAGGTTGCAGCAGCAGTAAGCATCTTCATGATGCTGGAACGCTAATAAACTCCTCCACAACCTAATTTCAACTCGTACATATTTGCTGCATATAAATGCCACTGTGGATACATTAATTCTGTCCTGTCTACTGAAACTTCTGTTATCTGTTCCAATAAACCTAATAATAGTAACCACTACAACATCAACTCCAGGATTAGAACTTTTCCCCAAGTTTAATCGGAAAAATGATGTGAACGTTGAAACAAATTCAGTACATGTATAGTTTTCTCAACACTAGGGCTTAAGCTCTTGTAGAAAAGTCGATTGAAGAGTGTGGGTTATTATTACCTTCTCACACGCTGCTTGTTTTAGTGGTCTGCAGTGTACAGTGATAACGTCGGTTAGTGGTCTGTCTCATTGATTCTGGAGCAGCTAGAGTGAGAGGAGAACCTCAGGGCTCTGGGGAGGGCACTAGCCTTTCACAGCCATCCGAGATCGCTTTCAACTCCACTAGAAACAAGCCTTCGTAATCCAACGAATTCACAGAGAGCTGGTTTGTAAAAAAACTAAAAAGGGAGCTTCACTGTTATCAGAGCTCAGAGAGTGAAAATCGAAAGAGGGGTAAAAATAGTCTGGTGCGTGTGTAAAAAAAGAAGTGTAGAGTTCTTGCAGAAATTCAGAGGGGAACCCAGTGTCACATAAAATATTAATGCAGATCACTGTTGTCTTTCTGTTTGGATCTCTGAAGAAACAAATACAATGGTGTGAGTTAAACCAAGCCGGAGGTGTAAAAGTACAAAGAAATCACACTGACAACACCTTAACACTTTCCAAAACACCTGTTCTTCACTGTGCACTGCAAATTTTCATGATCCATGAGGTCACTGAGATTTTAAACGTGGCAATTAAAATGCTGAAGTAAACCGTTTTCTGTAAATATGGGGAAAATGTCTGCATTAACCTTGTAGCCTCAAGAACACACCCTGTTTGCTAATAATGTAATTACACTGGATTCAAGAGGTTATGAAATGCCAAAAGCAATTAAATACAGAAAAATGGTGCACTATTTGCTGAAGTATAGTTATTTTGAATAAGCATGTGCTTAAGCATTACTTAACTGTTAATTGAGTTGGCTTGTAAAATGTCATGATGACCTGTGAAATATGCACTTTGGAGAGCTAAATTTGAGGAGTAAAAAGGACCATTATTTAGCCTTGGAAATGTAATTGAGTAAAAGTACAAGTATTCACTTTCAGTGTTTTGAAATAGAACAGAGTAGAACTCCATGTATTGTGAAGTTGGTAACACTTTACAATAAGGTTCATTAGTTAACACTAGTTAATTCCATTAGTTAACATGAACTAAGAATGAACAATAATACTACAGCATTTATTAAGCTTAGTTATTTACTGCATTATTAAAATCACAAGTTTGTGTTTGTTAACATTAGTTAATACACTGTGAACTAACATGAAAAAACAATGAACGGCTGAATTTTTGACTAACATTAACAAAGATTAGTAAATAGTGTAATGTTCATTGTTAGTTCATGTTAGTTAATACATTAACTAATGTTAACAAATGACACCTTATTGTAAAGTGTTACCGTGAAGTTTTATCTGTGAAGCTCATGTGTATTATTATGAGAGTAACTATAGCTACTAGTTATTACGTGGCTTTTTGGAATACATGATTCTGATTGGTCAATCGTCCCATTAAATAGTGTGGTATTTCCGGTTATCCAGACATCTAAAAGCAGCCCTACTTTCACATCTCTCGCATCTCGTATCATAGAATCTTAAGTTTGAAAGAACCATAACTCAACTGCCATCATCTTGCGTATCAGGGTATGAACCCTAGTAAATAATAATAAAAAAAATCTTAGAGTAATTTGGTGATTTCTTTTTTTCTAAGTGGAAAATTTAAGCATATACTTTAAAGTCATTGTTATATTAACAGAGACTACTTAAAGTGGAGACAACTTGCAGCAATCATTTTCGAAACTACAAAAAAGTGGCCCAATATGAGGCAAATTCTTGGACTACTGTCCAAACTGTGAGTTTAAATTTTTAAAAGAAGTCTCTTATGTTCACCAAGTCTGCATTTGTTTGATCAAAAATACAGTAACTGTGAAACATTATTACAATTTAAAATAACTTCTTTCTATGTGAGGATACTGTAAAATGTCATTTATGCCTGTGATGCAAAGCTGAATTTTCAGCAGCCATCACTCACATGATCCTTAATCATGTTAATAATTTGCTGCACAAAAAACATTTCCTATAATTATCAATGTTGAAAACAATGCTGCTTCATATTTTTGTGGAAAATGTGATTTTTCAGGATGGATAGAGAGTTTAATGAACAGCATTTATTCGAAATGTTTTTACTGTCACTTCTGAATGCACCCTTGCTGAATAAAAGTATTTATTTCCTTAAAGTACCCTTTCAGCAAATGGAATCGCTTCCTAGACGGACCCATTTGTTCATGACACTGCCTGACTGTACATTATCCCTCACTTACCAAATCCTTCTTTCCTTCTCTTTCAGCTTTGATTGTCCACGAAGGTCCCTCTGTATTTCGCATCTTTAACCGCTGGCAGGCTGTTAATCAGCAGTGGAAAGTCTTAAACTACGACAAGGTCAAAGACAATGAGGAGCATCAGAAGAGCGGTGCCGCATTCCGGACCTTCTCTCTGCCGCTGACGCACCGGATGGGGCCGACCAGCACGGAAGGCGAAGCCTCCACCTCCACGTCCTCCCTCATGGCTGCAGCTGCAGCGGCCGCGGCAGGCACCGCAACCCCCACCACAAACTCCGTCCCATTGGCAGCAGGTGCCACGACAGAGCTCGTGGACTCGTCTGAGCCCAGCAACGGGCAGCCCTCGCTGCCAGACCACCACTGTGCTTACAACATCCTTCATCTCCTCAGCCACCACCTGAGGCCCCAGGAGCCACGTGGACAGACCAGCAACAGCAACCGCGAACTGGTCATGAGAGTCACTACAGTGTGAGGCCTTCGATGAGGATGAGTTTACGATTGAATCTCTGCATGCGACGTATTTACAAGAAAGGATTCATTGAGGAGAATTAAACAGTGTTACCCGACGACCCAGTGCAGTGCTGTCCGGGTTTAAGGCGTTTGTTTTTTCTATTTTTTACAGTATTGAATAAAACAAGGAAGCGGTTTCTCTCACAGTGGCTACAGGAAAGATTATGGCCATAATGCTTCATATGTGAGCAACTGAGAAATGTCAAAGGTCAGCGGGGTGGAGCCTCTGAGTGTGTGTGTGTGTGTGTGTATGTGTGTGTAATGAGTTATTGTCAGCTCAAGGCCACAGTCAGAGCTGTGACCGTTCAGAAGCACAACCATAACAATGCAATCCAGTTTCTACACCAACAGCCACTGCTGAACTAAAACGGCTCAAAGTGAAGAACAAACGTGTTTGTATGTAAACACGAAACATCACACTAATTTTACGATTACTACATGTTGTATTTTCAGATAAAATACTATTATTAATGTCACTTGTGAGAATAAGCAAGTCTAAATCTATTTCCTAACAAACCAAATGGGGTATTGAAGAATCCAACTATTGTGTTTACACTCACAGGCAGTACGTTTTTTAGCAAAATCAATCCTCTCTGGTTTTGACAGTCTTGTACATCAGTAACAGGAAACCACGTTACAGTGGAGACACCTTGCAGCAATCAAACATTTTCAAAACTACAAAAAAAGTAGACTACAACTGACTTATTTTGTTTACATTTGTTAAATTTGTGAGAGAAAAAGGTTGCTACATTAAAAAAAGGAGACAAATCAAACTGGTTTAACTGTTCTATGCGTCTGTTTCTATTCTGGAAATAGCTGCTGCCACACAGAATTCAATCAAATCATTCATTTCAGTAATGCATTTCATGTCTTTCCTTTCCAAGCCTAAGGCTTCAAGCAATCAGGAGCACTTAAAATGTTTACATTAATCCCATTTTTATTATAACACTTTTTTTTTTTTCCTCAAAACAAGTACAGACAGAAAGTGTATCTAAGTGGCTCAGTGCTAAAAAACAGGAAACAGCACCAGTGCCTCCTCCAAGCCTGACCACAGCTGTCTGTTAGTTTCTGAGTAATCATATCTGCCTCCTCCTCCTGTTAATGGTCCGCTCCTCCGGACTTCTCAATTTTAGAAAAAGAGCGATTAAAGCCCAAGTAAATGTAGTGTTTGAACAGTGCACCTCCTGACCTAAGAACGACTTGTGCAGAAATAATCACAAATTGAGTTTAATGCATTTGATGACATAATTGAGGCACATGTTCTATGGAAACACTTAAATAGATGAGTGTGGGATTGGTGATTTGTAGATGACGAGTGAATAGGCCTACATTATGTTTGAATAATCATGGAGGAGAAAAATCATTTCATAATATAATTAAAAATGAGTTGCAACAATGCAAAACATTCACAGCACTTCCTCTAAACAATGCTAAATGTACACAGAGAGCAGAAAGAGAGACAGGGAGGGAGTGTCAACAGCTTTCAGTGACTGCATTTAAAGATGCATTCAAACTCATGTGCTGCTGCTGATTTCAAATTGTGGTTAGTTCCATGTGAAATGAAAACATCTCCAACGGAGAGCCAAGGCACAAGAGAATGTAAGTGTTCTGACATTTTCTTCACTGGAATCCAGGTAAATTCCAGGGTGATGGATACATTATAGTCATGATGTAAAACGAATAGAGTAAAAGCAAGAGGTGAAAAAAGAACAAATGGAGGAATGTTCCAATCTATTCTACTAGTGTCTTTGATTGCTCATCCACAGCGACTGATGATCTTCTCAGAACCTGCAGATGATCTGCTACTCCAGTTCCACCAGTAGATCTCCCTCTCCGACTGTATCTCCAGCTTTACAGTGTACACTCTTCACCTGAACACACATTTACACACATTAATATTAGGAAAGCCCAACCTTTCTGCATTTGAAAAAGCTATTTGTGTTCAAGTCAGCATGTCAATCAAACACAGTGGACACCGAAAGCTTCCCAGAGAAACAATGGAAAAAAATAATTTAACAAGAAACTAATGCTTCCATATTAAGGAAGACAGAAAACACTGTTTAATTAAAATCATATGAGAAATATCATTGATCTGTGACAGATCTTCGTATACAAATGATTGAATTAGGGCAACTCTTTGGGCCCTGGGGTAATTTTAAAGTACTTTCTTTATTTATACTTTTTCTTCTATAAATTATATTTAGATTTGAATAATTTTAAGATTTTTTAGATAAACCCTATGTTAATGCATTAGTGATTCTACAAAATACTACAAAATTATTACATTACAACAACATACATACCTTGAGTATTTTAAGAAATATACACACAAATGCTGCATGAAGCTGGATTATTTTAGTATCATTGAGATAATATAGTATTCATTCATATTTTTAATTTGTTATACTTCTGTATTTTGGAATTTCATGGTCCCACTTTATATTAAGTGGCCTTAACTGCTATGTACTTACCTCAGAAAATAAGTACAATGCACAATAAGCAGGTATTTAAAAATAAATAAGTACAATGTAAAAACATGTATGTACACAATAAGTGCATTGAACCAAATGATTAATTTAAATGTAAATACATGTAAGGCCACTTAATATAAATTAATTTTTATTATTAGTTTTAGTTATAATAGTACTTCACTTAATACATCACTTTAAGTCAAAATGAGAAATGTCATGGCAACTAGCTGAAAAAAAGTCATATGTAAAAATGTTTTAGATGAAATTTTTTTTTTTTTATAGTTTGTTAAATATAACAACCCTGATACGAAGTACAATGAAATCCCCCGCCAACCATCAAAAGAACCATAAACCATAATCTGGTTTTAGTCGTCTTACAAGGAGTGAGGCTTTTTACAGTAGCTAAGTGGTCTGGTCAGAATACAAGTGTGGATAATGGACCGCGGCCCCTCGCTGTCTCTCTCTCGCTCTCTCTCATGGTGTTGGGTATTGTAATGTAGCTACACTATGTGGAAGAATGTGTTCTTTATGTCATATCGATAGTAGTGAGGAGGATTATGTATCAACTTATGTATGTGTGTGCGCGTGTAAGCTCACCTTGGCTGTCTTTGCTGCGGTCATGCTGTTCTGCATCTTCATGGCTTCAATCACACAGATCTCCTGTCCCTCTGCAACCTTCAGAACACCAGTGAAAGAATAAACCACAACAGCTATTCCACAATGAGCACTTTCTAATAACTTCTTGAAACGCATGACTCACAGACCATCTTCCCTCCACACATTTATTAATTCCATAGCCTCGTGCAGGTCTAGTACATAAAACGACCTCAGCACAAAGAGCAGGGGAATATTGTAATATCATTTCATAAAGGCACATGCATTAGAACAGTCATAACAGTTAACAAACGCACAAAGCTCACTGTAACGCAAGAGCAAAATCAATAAAAGGAACCTCTGTTTATATCTATCAAACTCTCCGTTAGGGAAATGGATTATGGAAATAAGCAAACACTGAGGAATTGCTGTTTCCCTCCATCCACAAGGACTCATTTCTGTCTTATCTATACAGATGTGCCGAAATCAGGTGGTGTGAACGTCACTGCTGAGTGTGTGTGTGTGTGCGTGTAGTAACTAATCAGTGTGAGAGCTCTTCATTGCAGTGCTCTTGTGTGTGTGACGTTGTGCTGAGTGAATGAGATGTTTTACTGGAAGGGCTCAGATATATTAGCCGGAGCCAGTCGGTCTGTGCATTATATATAAGTCATTAACAAACTGAGTCAGGACACATTCAATTCAACTTGACAGCAACACGCGCACACACACACAGACATTTTGTCATACTGAAGTGCACTGTCAGCTTTACAAATGATGTCATCCTAATGCAAATCACGTTATTTAAAGCAATAGTTCATTTGAAAACAGGAAATTCTGTCTTCATTTACTCATCATTTTAAACCTGTATGATTTTCTTTGTTCTGTGGAACACAAAAGGAGATCATTTAATGAACAACTGGTTGGGTGAATTTAATACAATGGCAGCACATAACCAGTCACTTAAGCAACCGCACAAAACGGCTTGTTGGAAGTGCTCAAACTGTTAAAGGGATAGTTCACCCAAAAATGAAAATTCTGACATTAATTACTCACCCTCATGTCGTTCCAAACCCGTAAGATGTTTGTTTACCTTCGGAACACAAATTAAGATATTTCTGATGAAATCCGAGAGCTTTCTGTCTCTGCATAGACAGCAACGCAACTGACACTTTCAAGACCCAGAAAGGTAGTGAAGACACCGTTAAAATAGTCCATGTGACATCAGTGGTTCACCCGTGATTTTATGAAGCTACGAGAATACTTTTTGTGCTCAAAGAAAACTAAAATAACGCCTTTATTCAACAATTTCTTCTCTTACATGTCAGTCTTTGACACGCGTTCACGAGAGTACCACAACATATGCGTATTCCTCTAGCTTCATAAAATTAATGTTGAATCACTGATGTCACATGGACTATTTTAACCATGTCTTTACGACTTTTCTGGGCCTTGAATGTGGTAGTTCTTTTGCTGTCAATGCAGGGACAGAAAGCGCTTGGATTTTATCAAAAATATCTTAATTTGTGTTCTGAAGATGAGCGAAGGTCTTACTGGTTTGTACTGTTTGGAACGACATGAGGGTGAGTAATTAATGACAGAATTTTCATTTTTGGGTGAACTATCCCTTTAAATTTGAAAAACAACCCAGTATTTAAAGCTAAACTATGTAATTGTTTTTTGGTCAAAATTAGCTGGAAGTAACGATTTATAGTTAAAATGTCTTGTGTGAGTTTGTTAGTTATAATCATGCAGCTTTTAACTTCACAAGATGTTAATTGATGGACTGGAGTCGTGTAGATAATTTGTGGATTCTGACGGCACCCATTCATTGAAGAGGATCTATTGATGAGCAAGGTACGTAATGCTAAATTTCTCTAAATGTGTTTCCGATAATGAAACAAACTCATCTACATCTCGGATGGCCTGAGGGTCAATTATATTTTCGGAAAATTTTTGTGTGAACTATTCCTTTAAATAATGAGTATATCATAAATAATAAGTATATCATAAATCCATCTTCCAAACTGTTTTTTTTTTTTTTGCCTGAATCACAATAGTAATTATTTATATTTTAGAATTGTCCAGGCAGATTTCACTGGAAACTGCAAACTTTCACCATTCATCCATACATGTTTAAGTGCTTTGTGTGCAATCTAGTGCTTCATTCTCCAGTCCAGTGGATGGCAGAAATACGCCATTATTCGGATTTTTTTAAACCAACGTAAAAGGGGAATTTTTACTGTCTAACTGCTTCAATATCAGGCTATATTTTTATTCAGTATTTTTCTTCCAGCAAAACTGATCAGAGAACTGGGAAAATTATACATGCACCATATACTTTTTTGCTGCATGAAGAGTAAATGATGTGAACTAACACAAGGTAAAGTGTACTCATATAATATGTTTATTGCTAATATCAAGCTCTCCTTTTTCATCTAAGAGACAGGCATTTGGCTACTACCAGCTACTATCAACTATTCCTTAAAAGTAACAATTACTTGCAACATATTACCCAGAGACCTTTGAACAATTCAAATTAAATGTGAATCCATGTGTTAAACTGAGAAAGGGGGAGACATATAGTTCTACTGATTGTGCAGTGCATTTGCAGTATTTCCAGTAAGTGACTTACATTATCTCCTGGTTTAACGGACACAGCCACCACAGATCCTGGCATGGGAGAGCGGAGGATACTACTGGTGTCTTCTGGAACCTTCTCTGGCATGTGCTTACTGAGCGATGCTGCCAGTTTACTCAGCACACGCAGCTTAAACTGAACACAAGAAACAGAGAAATGGTTGCACAGATACCTTACATTAAATACAGAATACTATGATTATGCAAACAACCGAATGAATGACAGACACTCCAAAAGACTAACATCAAACCCACACACAAACACATTTCACCCATTTTTTCCTTTTAGATTCAATTTCTTTTTTAGCAGTATAAAGTCTATTGCACATATCTTATTCAGAAAAAGATCACTGATAATTTAATAACAGCCCTCTATGCTCATTATAATATCGCAGAAGCCTTGAAAGATTGCACATCCAAGAAAATTATGGAAAATTACTTGCTTGCAGGGCTTTCGGATACTTGGAAATGCTGCAGAACGTACCCATGCATTGTGCCAATATATATTTCATTTCCTTGCCTTAACTACCTTTAATAATTTTTAAAATCTCATAAATTTTGGTAAATCCACATGAGTAATTCATCTTCTGAAGTGCTCACTGTAACATCTGAGTGTTTTATAAACATGACTGTTTCCGGATAGACTCATCAGCCATCCGTATGTTTGCAACTGCTGATTTTCACCATTTCTTGTCATTTTTGTCGGTAGTATGTATTAGACAAAATTTGATGGCTTATTTGGTTATTATGACCCCATTAGGCCCCGATGTTAGATGCTGTAACTGCATCTTTTCATTGACGGCCATGCAAAATTAGTAGTGTATTCTGAATGCAGTTTTGGAAGAAACTACCCAATTTTACAAGTTTGGGGTTGTAAGGTCTCTTCTGTTCACCAAGGCTATATTTATTTGATCAAAATACAGTAAAAACAGTTATATTGTGAAGTATTATTACAATTTAAAAGAACCATTTTCTATGTAAATATACTGTAAAATGTAATTTAATGCTGTCATGCAAAGCTGAATTTTCAGCAGCCATCACTCCAGTCTTCATCATTCTATGCTGATTTGCTGCTCAAGAAACATTTATTTTTATTGCCAATGTTGAAAATGCATAATAAAGCAATAAGCCCCAAGAAGCCGTGGTTTATAGTGAATTTATAACAGCTAAGGGGCATTGTTAGGCACCAAAACACAAACGTAAACAAAGGTGTATGTTTGTAGAGTAATTTACAACCATAGATATGTATACATAGATGCCTCATTAACGACTGTTTCTATGGGCCGCTATACGTAAGCTGTACGCCATATTATAACGGTCAACTTGACGTAATTCATCATAGTAATCACTGAATATTCGAGAGATGCCACAATAGGCCTTTATCATACTTCCGCGTTCGAAAAGCGGAAGATTCAAATAGTAGCGTAAAAGAACTTCCGCTGCAGCCTCTATCAATGGCTGAGCCCATAGCATGGCATTGTTGTGGATTATTTATGTAGAATTCAGCACATATACGTCTTCTAAAGACACCAATCTCAGTTTACAACAATTAATTGAGTATTATGAAACCAAGGAATATGTTTTCAAGATATCCCGATGTGTATTTTGTGACTTAAACAGAAGCGCACAAGCCATACTGTATGTGTATAGGCAATTCTTCACAGTCTGATCACCTTATATCATTAAAGAACAGCGAGAAAACTATACAAACAACATATCACATTAAAAAGCATTAGAATTAGCCAAAGCTTAAAACATTTTTTAGGATTTTTTTTTTTTTTAGGATTCTTTGATGAATATTTGATGAAGCATTTTTATTTAAAATAGATTTTTTGTCTTTACTGGCATATTTGATCCATTTGATGTGCATTTGCTGAATAAAAGTAATACATTTCTTAAAAAAAAAAATCAAAATAAAATCTTACTGACTCCAAACTTCTGAAATGTATGGCCAATATTTCATTATATTATAGCAGATGTTTCACCAGTTCCCAATTCTTTTTTTTTTTGAAGGCTCTATTTTTTCCCATTTTTATCTTACAGTGTATTTATTCATGATACCTCATGATTTTCTCTAGAGCTTCCCATCTTCACCTTTAGATGGCAGCACAAATCTGTATCCAATCACATGCTGGGCAGCTAACGGTTTATTTTTCTTTGTGTGTCTCAGACAGATGAAAGGCTCTGTCAGTGCCCAGTCTAATTTAATTAACAGAAGAGTGAAGCCTGACCCTCCACACTGCTCAATGAATGAAGAGCAGTTTTGTCAATTTAATGATTACCAACGCAAACACACACAACCTCTCTCTCCCTCTCACAGTAGCAGCAGTATGCCAAGAGCATTCGCCCCTGCTCTCCATACAGACACTAATGGAGAGCCATTAGCTCATAACAGCCTGCAGAGCAAATGAAGAGCTAATTAATACAGTCACATAAAGAACAGGGCACTGACTCTACTGGATAGAGGGATGAGAGGATTGTGAGATGGATATTAGAGTATATTGGGGGTCATACCTCCAGGGCCATTTTCACTGCGTCAATTACAGAACTAAAACATTCATAAAATATATATAAAAAGTATCCGAAAACTTGTTTGAATGTTCCGACTGTCTATCCAAACCTTGGTGCGCACACAAACAAGCAGACCGACACTCATATTTCCCACTTCTAAACAAACAACGTGGACCAAAGACATCTACACTGCCGTTCAAAAATTTGGGATCAGGAAGATTTTTAATGGAGTCTCTTTTGCTCATCAAGGCTGTATTTATTTGATCAAAAACACTGAAAAAATAGTAATATTGTGAAATATTATTGCAATGTCTAATATTGGTTTCTTATTTTAATATACTCTGAAATATTATTTATTTTTGTTACGCAGCGCTGAATTTTCATCAGGTATTACTCCAGTCTTCAGTGTCACATGATCCTTCAGAAATCATTCTAATATGCTGATTTATTATCAGTGTTGAAACTGTTGTGCTGCTTAATATTTTTTGGTGAATAAAAAGAACAGCTTTTATTCAAAATAGAAATCTTTTCTAGCATTGTAAGTCTTTAATATCACTTTTTATTCATTTAACACATCCTTGCTGAATAAAGCTATTAAAAAAATAAAAAATGTACTGACCCCAAACTTTTGAATAGTAGTGTATATTTTAACACAAAATTTCTATTTTGAACAAACACTGTTCTTTTTATTTTTTATTTATCAAAGAATCCTGATAAAAGTATCACACAACTGCTTCCAAAATTGATTCTAAATTAGCATATTAGCATGATTTCTGAAGGATCATGTGACACTGAAGACTGGCGTAATGATGCTAAAAATTCAGCTTTGCTTCACAGGAATAAATTAGATTTTAGTATATTAAAATAGAAAACTGTTATTGTAAATTTCAATAATATTTCACAAAATTACAGTTTTCTTCTCTATTTTTGATTAAATAGAGCCTTGATGAGCATATCACATATGAGCTCATCACATTGCCCATTACAGTTCAATACAGGAATCAGAATCGCTGACTCCTTGCAGCGGATCTCCATGTGTGCAGCAATTCTGCCCATTTCTGTCATTGTTTTGACTTCTTTACACATTTTTAAGCTCTTCGTGGGTTATAAGCTGGTAACAATACCTACATATGTACACACATCCAGTGAGCACATTTAGCCCAGCACATGCCATTGTTTTGGATGTTCTGTAAAGTCGCAAAATATACCTCATAAAAGCTGTCCAATTAGGTTGTGGCTGTATCCTTCTGCCTTTTGTTTTATAGGTTTTGTGATAACAATGACAGTGTGAGCGCTAACGAACCAGGACTAAGCGGATCAATCTCTTTTTTGGTCTGGAAAAAAAAAAAAAAGACCAAAAGAACCAAACAAACCCTACAAGTTTCTCACCCTCAGTGGCACTTCCTAACCAGCGTGTCATTGTGAAGACCCCCCTGTACATTAGTGATGTCGTCATTTCTGCGCTATATTTAGTAGAAAGGAAAAGGTGGCTCACTCATTAATCACTGGGGAGCTCTCTGAAGGGAATATGTCTGCTTTCCAGGAATTCAACCAAGGAAGCCTTACATCATTGTGCTAAACTCAGGTCACACGGGGTAATGAAGGGTGATGATTCTGTGACCGGGGTCAAATCACTAAATCTCTGAGCAACAAGGTGAAGTCACAACTGAAATATTTAGTGGTTGCCAGCATGCGCTTAGGAGAAGTACCACAACATAATTGGGCACTTGAATTTAAAATGTATAAAGACATAAAGACTGGAATTACTTCAACTAATTTTCCATTATCATTACAAATTATATTACCAATGAGATTATAATTTAGGGTCAGTTTTGATTCTCTGTGATCACCGAGGCTGCAATTATTTGATCAAAAATACAAAAAAGACCAAGAATAATTTTAAATATTATTTATTAATTATTAATAACTTTTTTCTACTGTAATATATAATATAAAATGTCATTTATTTCTGTGATGCAAAGCTGAATTTTCACAGCCATTACTCCAGTCGTCAGTAGATATGTTTCCATACAAAGTTATGAATTAAACTTGGCGCAAAGCTGGAATATTGCATAAAACATTTGCGAATAAAGCAACATTTCCATCCAGTGAGTTGAAGAGAACAAAATAGTCACTTCCTGATTGACTTGTGCTAAATATCACAAAGAAAAATGACATTTTCTGCAGTAGGAGAAGGCACTGCAGACGAAACACGGTCATGTTATCTTATTTTCTGAGCCTGCTGTTTGGGAACGTAGTTCTGGGAGTTAATTATAACGAAGCACTTTGACAAGACTTTGCTCAAGCATTTTAGAATGACAAAACTAGCATTTCAGATGCTGTGCAATGAGATCGGTCCATTGGTTGGTCCAGTTATGCTGTCCCATCAAAGTCAAAGTCATGTCTTTTTAATGCGCATTAAGAAATTTATTGGGTAAAAGTGTTTCCATTATAGTTTATGCATGTTTTTGACATAGCTAGTGTGTCATGATCCTTCAGAAATCATTCTAATATGCTGATTTGCCGCTCATGAAACATTTCTTATTATCAATGTTGAAAACAGTTGTGCTGCTTCATATTTTTGTTGTAACCATAAAACTTTTTTTAATGAAAGTTTTCATTTAACATTTATTTAAAATGTCTGCCATTTTTGACCAATTTAATGGATCCTTGCTGTATTTTTTTTTTTACTGTCCCCAAACTTATTGCATATCACCAGTATAACAATTTGAGTAACAAGGTGAATTAAAAAATTCTGAAGCATGAATTTTAAACAGCAGAATCTTTGGATACGTAGATCTGTAATCTGTGATGGCAAAGCCTCATTTACAGAATTCATTACTTCAGTCAACAAAACAGTGTTACATAATCATTCTAATGTAGTGAATTGGTACTCAAAACATTCTCATTGTCAGCACAGTTGAACATAGTTGCGCTGCATAATGATGTGTGGAGAATGCAATACAGTGTCTTTTTTCAACTGCTAAAGCACTAAGTGCACTAAAGTCCTTGTACTCATGTGAATCAAATTTTGAATTAAAAATGACCAAAAAGCAGCATTTCTTTACAAACTCATCAGTCCATACTCCATTTCGGTTTTTTGGAGGCTATGGCTATTACAAATAAAATCTGCAAAACAATGAAGAGTTTCAAAGAAAGTGCCACCTCTGCTACTGACAGATATTATAGATGGATAGGAATTATTAAGGACAGATGAATCGCAGTTAGAGGTGTTCATCTGCAAAGTTCACGAAGTGTCCTACCAGCTACTCACACCTATGGGAAGTGCTTCAGAAAACATGGAATGAAACTCCACCTGAATATTTTAATAAATCGACTTCCAGAATGCACAAGGTCTGCACAGCTGTCACATGGAGGCTTTCTACACACACTCATGAAATGTAAAGCCAACTGTCACAAAATCATGCTCCATTCTAGAGCAAGGGGTTGTGGGTGATATTAGCCCATGAAGCATTTTTAAGGCACCATGACTTGGGAGAAACTATTACTAATTTCGCATTCCATTTAAGATGGACAATATGCTAATTTGGGATGCAGCCTATAAGATCAAGATCAAGTTTTGATTATTTATAATAAGGATAAAGGCATGGTACTGTTTCTGGGAATCACTAATGACTTTTTACTCATGAAGCAGGTTAGGGAAGGCAGTTTGTGGCATGAGGTGCTCTACTAATGTTCTCACAGCATTTCTGAGCGCCAGAAACATCTATTACTTTTCTGACAGGAGGAAACTCTGAAAACTCTGGTTTCTGCTCGACCTGATGGAGAAACAGACAAACGTTGATGACCACAGCCCCACTGACCTGTTAACAGAATGAACGGAAGACGTCCCATAATAGCAGTGACCCCAGGGAAACTTTGGGGGAAAGAAAAAAAAAAAAAAAAAAAAAAAAAAAAACCCTCAGAAGATCTTTGAAGAAGAGACCCCCCATAAAGCACACGCGTGTGTAGTCTGGAAGCCGGCATTTCCTCTTCTTTTACAGAGTTACTGTGTTTTTAACTCTGTTTGTTTGTTTAAGCTGGTGAAGCGTTGATGCTGATTGTTTAGGTGGCTTTGAGTAAACAAAGACGGGACGGCTTGGGTTGATTTGTAGTTGGGTTGAGACACCTGTGCATTGCTTTGACCACACTGAGTGTGAGAGTCTGTGTGTTTGCGTGTTAGGCAGATCGACTGGAGTGTAAAGACAGGATACACGCCCCTGTGAGTGACATTATATAGCATATATCACCTAGCATGAGGTACACAGAAAAACACCACAGAGTGCTCATGAACACAAACATATAGTCTTAAGTCACGTTCACAACACAAAAACATATCTGGGTCTAAAATTAACACTCGCCAAGCATCAAATGAGAGTAAAATCAGTGTTGGTGAGTACATGAAACAGTCTTACTTGCCAGTTAGCCAGTAACTTTTTTATTAATGCTAACAATGCCTGAGAACGCAATATAGTTTAACACAAAGACTGTGCTGTAATTATACAAAAATGTAATCTGTTGTGCTGTATTGTGGTCTTTTTTTGTGGTTTTCCTCCAAAATAAAATATGGTTTAACATTTGATATCAAAGAAAAAAACAATCATAAATATTAGTATTGTAATTGTACTGTTGTTATATAAAATAATAATAATAATAATTATTATTATTATTATGTAATATTTTACAAATAACGGAGAGAAAATGAGACTAGAACGGTCTTTGAAAACATTCATATTAGCAGTGGTTCTCAGCTGATGAGTCACAAACAAAAAAAGTAGTGTCTGACAGGGTCTTGGATAAGAGGAAAAAACAGTAATAACAAATAAAATCACATAATCATGAATGGCTTGGATAGAAAATATGCTTATTACCCTTTAAAAGAGGTGGTGTTTGTTCATTATTGCCTAAATAGTTGTTTTTTTTTGTCGTCCATGGTTGTTTGTTGAGTCAAACTCTGCAGTACTTTGGTAAGAATTTGGCATGCTTATCTTTAAAATGGACCCTCATCCTTTATTCACGGAAAAAACATGCACAAAAGTTTACAAGATAAAAGAAAATATGACCACGACCGAAATTAAATGCTAGTTAAATTACAGTGAAGATAAACATTAGTGCTGTGGAAAAGTATTTGCTTAATAAATATCATATAAGATAAATAAAATATTCCAATGCTGTAATTGACCATTTGGATTAATATGACACATTTTGCTACTGTGCTTGGTCACCACTTCACCTCTATAATCTGAGTTTTGAAGTAAAAACAGTTGAGAACCACTGACATAGAGTTAATACCACTATGAAGTGCTTGTTTAAAGACTTACCGAAGTGCCCAGATACTGCAGTGTGATTTCTCCAGCTGCTGTCCGCAACAGGCACTGCATTCAGAGACAAACAAACAATAAATAAATAAATACAACTGACCAATCAGAATCAAATACTCCAAAGAGAAACATAATAAGTTGAATAAGTGACTCTGGATCAGGAGGCCAAATAATCTAACAAAGTTGCTAGATGTTTATTTTTGTCTATCCAGCAATATTATGGGTATATTGTGAATGAACAATCCCAATTAGGGTTACAACATCAAAAGGATACATTTTTACTAAATATAAATAAAAAATACAAATACTTCATAGTTGAAGACATAATAATTATAATAAAAATGACATGAAATGACAAACTGGGACTTGAAATGCTCAATCATTTTGGACATTTACAAGAACTATTTGAGCAAACCAATTCACCAGAATGAATTGGGCTTTCCAAAGCCACATGGGGTCTGTGTAGGACGAATTAATTCAGTATAATGAATCAGACTTTCCTGCATATGACAGAAGTCCATTTAGAACAAGACAATTCACTAGAATCAATCAAAATTTCTAAAGCTACATACGACAGAAGGAGCAGCATTTGGGACTAATCGATTCACTACCAGTGCTACATACAAGCAAGTGCAAGAGAGTGGTTGTTTACCCCCATTCACTTGGCAGTAAAGTAATAAAAACGTAACATTAAACAGCAATCTTTACGATAAATTGATAATGATTCCTCACACTGCATTCATAAAAACAGCAGTCGCAAATCTAAAATAAAATTATTTGGTACATATGTATTTGTAAAACACAACAGATGTGGTTATTTAGCGTTTTCATTTCCACACCATTTGTATATTCTGGCAGCTTTGATTGATTGAGTGGACCGGTCAGCAATCTGGGTGGGCCAGTATCACCCTGGCCCTTATGTGGCCTCTGGACAGCTGGATTGATTGGACAGTTGCAAAGATGCATTTTCATCCGCGGTGTAAATATTACCACCTCAGGTGCATTACTCATCAATAATTCATCCTAATTTTTCAATAATGGACCAGAGTCAATTATTTCCTACATAAGCACATGTATGTTTGTAAACCTGGAGAGTCCTGTGTTTGCCATTGACGGTGATGGGCAGCAGTGCTGAGGCCAAGTTCCATTCTCCAAACACTTCAACCTTCTCTCCATCTATCTCCACCTAAAGCAACAAACACACAAGTCCATGTTATAACTGAGTTACTCTGTGTGTGAGAGAGAGGAAAAAGCCTGAGCTGATCTGTGTGAAAGAAACAGTGAGACAAAGAAATCAAATGTAAGTTTCTGAAACCATGTAAGGTCAGTCAGTAGTTTCTGACAAATCCACCTGATGCCTGTTAGGGGAGGTGGGGGGTTTCATGTTAGTCTTTTCTTTAAACCAGTGTCTCTGGTCAAACTGATTACCCTGTGCCCTCAAACACTTGTCTAAACAACTGTTCTGAATAATCAGTTACATTCCCAAAGCATGCTGGGACACTGGAACCTCCAGGGCCCCCTCTGGAGCAGGGGGTCCAGTTTGATGTGCAGTTCTGGGAGAGAAACACACATCCAGCCCTCAGCTGTAAGAGAAAGAGAGAGAGGGGTCCACAGAGATCAGGTGAGGCCCCTGAACCCCCGAGGCTCCTTTTATCCCTGACTGAAGGGCCACAGGTGTCTAAACACACAGTTAGTGAGTGACGTCTTAGGGAAAGTGTGAGAGCGGCCTCTCTGTGAGGGTCTTTCAGTAACAGAAGAGGAAGACACACAGATCCTAAAGTGATTTAGACTCAAGAGTCGAGGGATTGATTTCAACGCAAATACCACCACAAAAAACATGGGCGTTAACGAGGGAGCAAAAGCGCTCACCAGGAGTACTATAACAGAAGCAGAGAACATACCTTCTCACAGAAATCAACTGGATAAACAGGCTGAGTTTTGACTTAATGAAGACAATATTTGTTGGAACTGTGAGAAATCTGACATCTTTGCTTATTGGAATCACAAACGTTTGTAAGTCAACCACCTGAGCCACAGAAAAATGTCTTGACAATGCAAAAATTAAAACAAATAAATAAAAATAAAATAAAATAAAATAAAATAAAATAAAATAACGACAGGCTCCTGAATCTCCCACTCTACACAGGACAAGTGGTTTGGAGAATGGATGGATGGATAGAAATAAAAAGTAAAATAAAATAAAATAAAATAAACAAGAGAACTCAAAAATAAAATATAAAAAATAGCCACCTGCCCTGCAAAAATAAAATAAAATAAAATAAAATAAAATAAAATAAATTTTACCTGTCTGGAACCTGTCTAAGCTAACAAAGCTTGATCCCTAATTTAGGATAATGATGTAAATGGGACATGACAATTAAATTATTATTTTTAGGCTTTGACAGGAACAACAGCAAATTATTGAAGAGAGAGAGAAGGAATAGGATTGGGACACACTACATGCCAGAACTCACATGAGCACCAGTTAATATATGAAGTTTTGCACCACAGCTCCTACTGAGATGTGACATGAGATGTAATATTTTGAACAATTTCACTCACTGTATAGTTGTTTCCAGACTGAGACACACCCAGCATGTGAACGCCTTTATCAAGTTCCACACACAACTCCCACTGTCTGCTCTCTGCAGGAACAATGGACACCCTAGAACACACACACACACACACACACACACACACACAGACAGAATGTTTATCATTAGTCATAATGGGCGCTTCAAATACACTGCCTTTCTCTCTATTTAAGTCAATCACAAATCTCTCACTGTACCCATTTTTAGCTATAAAGTTTCTTTTCTCTACAGATGAATTAAACCCCAACCCGCACACACACAAACCACCTGGTTACCGGCTGTTTGACTGACAGCTAGGAGACCTAAAGTAAATGTATTAGGAGGAATGCAGTGTTTTTCCACTGTGGTGGGCTGCATTCACTACAAAGAGAAAGCCCACCCCCCACCAATAACTTTTGGAACACATAAAAAAAGAGAAAAGAAAGAGACAGTGGAGGGGAAAACTGGAGAGATGTTTAGACAGATGGCCTCTCTGCATCTTTTTTCAAGTGTAAATTGGTCGCCTTTTTCAGATGAAGAATAATTATGACTGGCCAAGTCTGAGGGTTACACTGACAACCAACTCATTTACAATTAAAAGACTGTTACATTAAATAAAACTTCTGTTTTGTGGTTATACTTTGAAAGCAGTTTGATAGTTGCATGCACTAAATGTTTATTTGCAGTGCTGTATGCTTGCCTGCTGGGATTCAACTGTAAGCAGATTACTGCCAAGCGCATTTCCTGTTTGTTTGTACATTAGGAGGTTATTATCTGAACTTTATATTTTACCTGGTATATTGTATTAATGCCTGGAAAAGTAGAAGAGGGATTTACACAGAAATATAAGGAGAAATTCAGAACATGGTGCCCCTGAAGCATGAGCTTTCTTTTACAAACACACAGTGAGATACTGGACTGCTGGAGATGTTTAGAACTTTGTTTGAAACAGCTCGACGGAGAGAAGATCATGTTATATTATTCATTATTACAAAGGGTTTAACGATAAAAATTTTGTCTGCTGGCACTTCCAACACCTTTCTTCAACACAAAACTGATCTTTTTGCAACATATTTGACAGAAAAATATTTTTGTTATATATTGTTTCCTTCAAAAATCCTAACCAAAAAAAAAAAACAAATCACTTGTTTTTCATTTTCAATAATTATTTGACTATACAGCTACAATGTATCTAATGTAACAAACTTTACAAACACTTTTTGCTGAAAAATGATGCCATATGGTGCAAAAAATTATTGATTGTTTAGAAGTTTCAATGCATTCTAACTGATGCTTCCAAGACTATCATTAGTTATTCTCACAATTTCACCAAAACATCATCATTTGTGACCCTGGATCACAAAACCAGTCTTAATGGTCAATTTTTCGAAAGCTGAATAAATAAGCTTTCCATTGATGGTTTGTTAGGATAGGGCAATATTTGGCTGAGATACAACTATTTGAAAATCTGGAATCTGAGGGTGCAAAAAAAATCAAAATACTGAGAAAATCACCTTTAAAGTTGTTTAAATGAAGTTCTTAGCAATGCATATTACTAATCAAAAATTAAGTTTTGATATATTTACAGTAGGAAATTTAAGAAAACATCTTCATGGAACATGATCTTTACTTAATATCCTAATGATTTTTGGCATAAAAGAAAAATCGATAATTTTGACCCATACAATGCATTTTTGGCTATTGCTACAAATATACCATTGCAACAGAAGACTGGTTTTGTGGTCCAGGGTCACATTTATGTGAACTAGCTACACAGTTACCTATTTTTCAGCAGCAGAATTTATAAATCAAAAACATTCGAAACATTGTAGAAAACCAATTGTTTAAGTTTCATAAGGTGATGAATGAAATTAAGATTGTTGTCAGCGTGTTGCCATTGTGGAGGAAGTGTTATTATGGATTATGGACTCGTTTTTGCCCAGAAGTAGCAATTTGAACAGTTACAATGTCTTTATGATGGAATTGTTTCTTACAAACACGCAGCTTTTCAATTCACATGTTAAATGATGGACTGAATCATGTGGATTACTTCTTGTGATGTTTTTATCAGCTGTTTGTACTTTCATTCTGACGGCACCCATTCACCACAGAGGATTGATTGTTGAGCAAGTGATGTTATGCTAAATTTCTCCAAATCTGTTCCCATGAACAAAAACTCATTTAAATCTTGGATGGCCTGAGGGGGAGTAAATGATCAGTAAATTGTAATTTTTGGTTGAACTATTCCTTTAATAATGGTCATACAGAACATGGAAATGGTAATGTAAACTACTGCTTAACTAAATGACAAGAGTGTGATTAGGTGCCAGTATGTGTAATCCAGATGCCACATCTGTCCCTCACCTCAGATCTCCCAGGAACTTCTGAGATCGGAGCTGTGCTGCTACATAAAGAGCCGCAGCCGTAGCCAGCAGCTCCCGTCTCTCTCCTGCTGTTAACATGTGACCTTTAAACCCATCAGGATACACCTCCGGGAGAAACTTAGTGCTGATATCACCAGACACAAACCGAGGGTGAACAATGATCTCTCTCAGTAGAGGAATGTTATGGGTCACACCTGTGCGAATGAGAAAATTGGAAATTAAAGAAATGTTGTGCATTTGAAACATTTTGTAGTTTCTGCCTACTTATTTATGCAACTTACCTCTGATGACATAATTATCAAGTGCTTCTTCCATTTTCTTCAAAGCTTCTTCACGTGTTTTACCGTATGTAACCAGCTAGTCAATGTCAACAATAAAAAAATCAGTGGACTAGTCTGACAGTTTAAATGAAATGAGACTGTTAAGATGGTCTTACATTATAATTCTTTTACCTTAGAAATCATGGGATCATAATAGATACTGATGTCACTTCCTTCTTGAATTCCACTGTCTACTCGAACCTTCAAGAGAAAAGGAAAAATAACAATTATCATCAAAAATCTAATTCCCAAAAACTTCATGCATGATCTGGCCTGCATGAAGAGCTTTAGCAGTATGTCTAAAATTATTTAAAAATAGTAAAAAAATTATGTTTCATATGGCCTATTTCACAAAATGCGTGCTCTGCATTTCATGTGATTTAAAAAAAAAAAAAAAAAAAAAAAAAAAGTTCAAAAATCACCGGAACACAAAACTATTAATAACCACTGACCATATCACACAATGTTTTCTTTTTAGCCCTGCCTATAAATGAAAGAATACTTTGTAAATATCCTCAGTGATGTTTGCTTTCTTTAGACATTTAAACCTCATCCGTGTATGTTTGTGCATGTGTGTTTCTGAAATGAAAACATTTTGCTCATCCTGTCCTGAGCAGCTCCAGGAAACCAGTGATCTTTCATTGAAGAGGACGTGTCTTCCTATTCTTCCTGTATTGACTGATGTGTGAATCTCACACACAATCAGAATTAGAATCAGAATCAGAAAGAGCTTTATTGCCAAATGTGTTTACACACAAGGAATTTGTCTTGGTGTTAGGAGCTTCCAGTACAGAAGTACAAACATAGTGCAGACAACATATAATTAAGGTAATAAAAACACTAATAATGAAGAGAATAGACAATAAATTATAAATAACAACAGTAATAAAAATAAAAATATACAGAAAAGAAAAAATGTCCATAGACAGAACTGTGAATGTGCATATGTCTTATGTACGGATGAAGATTTGATGAGTTATTTACAGATGTAAAGTACTGGGGTGTGTTATGTGTTGTTCAGGTGGGATATGGCCTGGGGGAAAAAACTGTTCTTGTGTCTGGCTGTTTTGGTTCTCAGTGATCTGTAGCGCCGGCCAGAGGGCAACAGTTCAAAGAGAGAGTGAGCTGGGTGTGGGGTCCAGAGTGACTTTCTTAGCCCTTTTCCTCACTCTGGAGATATAAAGATCTTGGAGGCTGGGTAGAGGCACGATAATCACTCTCGCAGTCCTGACTGTCCGTTTGTAGTCTTCTGATGTCTGTTGTGGTAGCTGGGCCAAACCAAACAGTTATAGATGACACAGGACAGACTCGATGATGGCAGAGTAGAACTTTTTCAGCAGCTCCTGTGGCAAATTGAACTTCCTTAGCTGGCAGAGGAAATACAGCCTCTGCTGGGCCTTTTTCACAATAGAGTCAATGTGAAAGTCCCACTTCAGGTCCTGGGAGATGGTGGTGCCCAGGAACCTGAATGACTCTACTGCAGCCACAGTGCTGTCCATGATGGTGAGTGGGGGGAGTGCAGGGGGTTCATCCTGAAGTCTACTATCATCTCCACTGTTTTGAGCGTGTTGAGCTCCAAGTTGTTGTGACTGCACCAGACAGCCAGCTGCCCAACCTCCTGTCTGTAAGCAGACTCGTCTCTGTCCTTGATGAGGTCGATGACTGTAGTGTCGTCCGCACACTTCAGGAGCTTGACAGAGGGATCTTTAGATGTGCAGTCATTTGTGTAGAGGGAGAAGAGCAGTGGGGAGAGAACACATCCCTGAGGAGCTCCAGTGCTGATGGTGAGAGTCCTGGATGTGAGTTTGCCCAGCCTCACTAGCTGCTGCCTGTCTGTCAGGAAGCTGGTGATCCACTGACAGATGGAGGTGGGCACAGAGAGCTGTGTGAGTTTGTCTGAGAGAAGGTCAGGCATGATGGTATTGAAGGCCGAGCTAAAGTCCACAAATAAGATCCTTGCGTAAGTCCCAGGTTTGTCAAGGTGTTGCAGGATGTAATGCAGTCCCATATTGACAGCGTCATCCACAGACCTGTTTGCTCTGTAGGCAAACTGAAGAGGATCCAGCAAGGGTCCAGTGATGTCCTTCAGGTAGGCCAGGACCAGTCTCTCAAATGACTTCATGACCACAGATGTGAGAGCGACAGGTCTGTAGTCGTTAAGGCCAGTGATTTTGGGCTTTTTGGGGACGGGAATGATGGTGGAGCATTTGAAGCAGCAGGGAACTTCGCACAGCTCCAGAGATCTGTTGAAGATCTGTGTAAAGATGGGGGCCAGTTGGTCAGCACAGACTTTTAGACAGGCAGGTGAAATACCGTCTGGTCCTGAAGCTTTCCTAGATTTCTGTTTTCTGAAGACCTGGTTCACATCCTCTACACAGACTTTAAGTGCAGGTAAAATGGTGGGGGAGGGAGGGAGGGTTGCGG
>JAFVLL020007353.1:60000-69888 GCA_021397915.2 Tor tambroides
ACATACATACATAACATATACATATGTATATGGACAATATTGTTGTTGTTGTTGTTGTTATAATTATATTAATATTATTTATTATTATTATTATTATTATATTATTATTTATTATAATAATTAATATAATTATTATAATTAATATTGAAATCAGAATGTTACAACTGGCCCAATAAAATGTTACTCGCTATAACTCAAATATGAGCACACATTAAAGTAATAATATAGTACTTTTATTTAATAATACTATAATAGATTTAACTTTATATTGCTTGATTAAGGAAAAAAGTGGATTTATGGCAAAATAACTAGAATACAGTGTTACAATTAGCCCCAAACTTGCAACCTAGATACTTGTACGCTAGCTACCAGTGACACTGTAAAAATCTGTCATTCATGTTAACTTTGTTAAAACAACCTAGAGATAAAATAAATACAATTTACATTCAAAGGATTAAAACTTTAGTCAGCAGGAGGAAATAAAAATACCTCAAATCATACCAATTGTAGTTTATAATGTGAAGTGATCACACTTTTTTCTCAGGCACAGAAAAAATGTAATGTTTTAAATAAGTGGCATCACTCTAGTTTGGTAGTGAATCAATCTGTTCCCAGTTTCTCCTACACACACTCAAGAGAACAGAAAAAAAACTAGCTAAACAGATCTGTGTACTAACATCAGGCAGATCAAGTGGCTCCTGGTACTGTGACAGCCGGCCGATGGAGGGGAGACCAAATGATTTGTATGGATCCTGAAAAAGAGAGAGATAAACAGAGGAAATATTAGTTCTCAAATAAAACACAGGAAACATGAGGTCAAGTGTCTGTCCTTAAAGTTCATGCCTTTACTCGGTTCAAAACGTGGCTCAGTTAAGATGGGTTAACGCGGCCTACTTAGTTTCTCTCCTCTTTGTCGGGCATAAACACCAAATGCCACCATGTTTCAAGATGATGAGATGAGAAACAAGACCCATACTGAGCTGGAGTGAGTTCACTGAATATAGATGAATTCAATATTCTCATTATCTGAATAGGTGTTATTCAGTCTTATTAAAATGTCTGACTATAATAATCCTGAGCACACAAAAGACAGGTTGTTAAGCCCGGCTCACACTGTGCGATTTTGGCCACGATTTGGTCGTCTGAGACAAATTTTGAAAATCCTAAAAGATTCCTATAATCCTAGGCTAAAATCTGTAGTCTTTGATCGCTGGGTTGACATGTTCACCGACAGCCGATTAATGGCTGTTGCGATCAAATTTCACCTCCGACGAAATTCTGGCAGTGTCAGAAGATTTGGCGCACAGTCCTGCAGTGTGACTACCCCTACGATGAATGTCAAACTGTCTCCGTTTTTCAAGACAAGCTATGAGCAGAATTAATGCTAGAGAATTATTCTATCAGCCATAAACTCCGGCACTCCCGTCCTCGGCTCACGGAATTCATCTGATATGTTGCCTTTTCTATATAAACACTGGTTGCGCCGCTGTTTTCATGTGGGTGTGTAGAGCTGCATACACTATTCTTCTTAAATACGCCGGTATTGCCGCCGTTCATATACTTTTCATGATAGCCAACATTTCGGTCCCGCATGCAATGCAGTTCGCAGTCACTGGACATGTATGGGTTGATAATGTAAAACTAGCTTTCTTGCGCAAGCCCATTTTTAAATCGTCTTGACTGTCGTACAGTCTGACATTAATGACAACTGAGATCCCATAGTGTGACATGATCATCATGTTCGTACAGTCTGACAAATACAATCCTAAAGGACTTTATAAAAAATTTTTTTTTTAAATTCGCACAGTGTGAGCCCGGCTTTAGACACAGATTAAGGTGAGTCCAGGATTAAGCAGATCTGTTGAAGGAGTGAAAATGCTGTGCATCCCACTTAATCTTTTTTTAAACCAAAATGTAAAGGAAAATCATCTTAAAGCTGAATGTTAAAGCATTCAATGTCATTCTATGGCAGGATAATCCATCATCATGAAGACAAAATCCTTTAATAGGACAAGACCTACTCAAGATTAAAAAAACAAATAAGAGCGAAAATTTGTCAATAACATGTCCAAATCATGAGGAGATCATATTTCACCAAAAAAAAAAAAAAAAAATTGGCTGAAGCTTAATGGACATGAAAATAATCACAAATGCAGTCACTGAATTCTATTTTAGGATCACTAATGTAAAACAATATATTTTTCCTTATTTATTCTGGGCTGAAATGTCACCTGGGTATGTTCCTTACAGGTTTCGTCAGATTATCCTATGTACCAAACAAATGCTCTGAAATCCCAGATATGGGACCAGTATTGGACGACAGCTAGAGAACAGGATGGCTTTATTTAATGCAGTTACAAAATATAATACAGTTACAGTATGAAGATTAATTTAAAAGGTACATTTGCAGACAGTTTGAAGGCAGTTTTTAAGGTTGTTCTAAGCAGCTTGGAGAAGTTGTGACAGTCACGGCAGTAGAGGCGGCGCAACTATAATGACGTGAATAATCCCGCCCACTCTAAAGCGGTACTAAACTGCAGTGGGAACGTAACTGAGCCGAGCCGTGCCGTACTGAGCTGTGCCAAGCCGAGTCGTACCACGCAGTAGAAAAGTGCCATAAGATTTTATGCTCACCAAGGCTGCATTTTGTTGATCAAAAGAAAAAAAACAGTAATATTGTGAAATACTATTATAATTTAAAATAATTGTGGATTTAATTTAACATGTAATTTATTTCTGTGATGCAAAGTTGAATTTTCAGCAGTCATTACTCCAGGCTGTGTCACATGATCCTTCAGAAATCATTTTAATATGCTGATTTGCTGCTCAAGAAACATTTCTTATTATCAACATTGAAAACAGTTGTGCTGCTTCATATTTTTGTGGAAACTGTAATACATCTTATTTTTTAAACATTTTATATTTATTTTTATTTATATATTTGTTGATAGAAAGTTTCAAAACAGCATTTATTTGAAATAGAAATCTTTTGTAACATTATAAAATGTCTCTTTTAAACAGTTTAATGAATTTTTGTTAAATAAAAGCATTAATATCTTACCGACACCAATCTTTTGAATTGGTAGGTATATTTAAAAGATTCAAATATGCCACAAAAAAATACTTTTTAATATACATAATTATAAAATTATATTATTTAAAAAATATGTAAATTAAATTAAATAATCACAAATGAGCAACGTACAAAATTGCTAAAATTATATTTATTTTGTACCATAATAACCCAACTAACAAGATATTAAGAAAAACAAAAAAAAGAATTTCTCTGACCAGCAGCAGATTTTCTGATTATCTGTTGATTTTCAGTCATTTTGAAATACTGGCTCATCACTGATCTCAGAAAATACTAAGAACTTCAGTCGCTGTATTGATTGTTTGTTGGTTTACCTCAGCATAGACTCTGCTCTCGATGGCCCAGCCATTTATGGGTATGTCAGACTGTTTTTGCTGGAGTTTGTAGCCCTTTGCAATGAGGATCATCTGCTGCACCAGATCCAGTCCCGTGATACACTCAGTGATGGGATGCTCCACCTGAGAGAAAAAGACATACTTACCAACATACTACGACATGAACTACTGTGTACACAAAAATGCGTCAAACTCATTTTACCAAAACGTGCAAAAATTGGAATCTATCACCAGAATTAAAAGGCTACAAATTACCTCCCACCAAACGCACTCAAACACTAACATGGGTGTTTAAGAGACTCTCGTTAACCAGACAGCACCGCTAACAACTAGTCATTAACCCTGCGCGGAAATATTAAACCCTTTTCATGCCCATGCAGCCCCTCCTCATTCTGCGTGTTTTCCTTTGGGAGGTCCACACTAATGAGCTTTATAGATACTTTGACGTCCTCTGTGGCTCTGGGTTCTAGTGAGGTGGCAAGTGAAATGATGATGAAGATCGATATACTACACTTACTAGATAGTGTATGTGCTCTGATACATTCAGCTGTGGTGTGGTGCTCATGCAGGGACATGAGTTAAATTCATCTCTCCAAACATTTATCCTGGGCTGTGTTCTTCTTTACCTGCGAACTGCTAATCATGATCATTCCTGCCATATTAATTAGCTAAGGTATGTTCTTTAAATGTATTCTTTAAATGCAGAACATGTCATCATACTTTAAACCAGTAGTTCCCAACAAGGGCCCACTAGGGGGTCTCAGCAAACTTTCAAGGAGGCTGCAGGATCAATTATTATTTAATCTAAGTATTTAAGTATTTAATATATATTATTATTAAACATTATTATTATTGTATGTGTAATATATATATGGATTATTTTTATGCACTTCTAAAAAAATTATCACAAAATGAATCACAATCAATTAATTTCAAACATCTGTACAAGTGTTATTTTAGTATCAAGATACTTTTATAGTTTTTATTAATATTTTGAATCAGATTTTCCATTTTCATTTTTAATTTGAAAGTAAGGTTTTAGTCAGTTTTTGTGTGTGTTTTGACAATACTAGTACATCAAGTTAAACTTGGATATTATAGCTGCCAAAATAAGGGGGCTGAACAGACGGAAAGGTTATTTAAAACTATTTATTACATTATACTTTTTATTATTATTTTAAGAGGTTTATGTGTGTTCTTTCAATATCAGTTGTTAATGTACTTGAACAATTGTATGACGGCATGAATTAAAGCTCTCTTAGGTTATGTGTAAAAGTACACTTTTCAAATGGTCAGAGCAGACAGCGCTGTTTACAGTTCGCATGCCTTGTTGTTAATGCACAGCTCAGACAAATTGCATAGCAAATGTAAGGCTACAACACAAATGTGTTATATATGTTAAACTAAAGATCCCTCTATTCTCTTCCACAAGCACTTAATTATTCCGTAAACATAAATTAAAGATATTAAGGCTCATCAATAGCAGCGGTTCTCAGCCTTGACTTGAATGCTGTCCATTGGTCAACACAATATTCAAAAGCCACTCAAATAGGCTTATATAAATATATGTTAAACTGCTTGTGGTTTCCCTCATTTCAAAGACACATATTTCAAGAGGACAAAAAGGGTGTGTTTCAAACATACTCATGCACATACAAACCTGTAGACGTGTGTTCATCTCCAAGAAGTAGAAGTTTTTCTTGGAGTCAACAAGAAACTCCACAGTGCCAGCTGAGGAGTATTTCACTGCTTTCGCCAGAGATACAGCCTGCTCTCCCATCGCTCTCCGGGTGTCTGGGTCCAGAAAGGTGCTAAGCAGACATACAAACACAAACATATAGCAATGTAGGTAGTCGCATAAGGCTGGTCTGCAAAAGAGAATTCACTGCCTACATTTTGTTTCACATTTTTGCTGAAAATTCATGCTGTTTTCTGAGCAGCCCTGTGCTATACTGCTTTCACTGCTATGCCCACTTTCACTTCGGCTGCTATATGTCAGAAGCATGAAAAAACATCTGTTTACCTGCTAGAAGCCAATGCAGGTCAAGTTTATTTAACTGTATTATCTTCTTGTTAGTTTACTTGTTCTACTTGTTATTTATCTTTAAATCTTACTTCTTTTTTCATTTTGTTTTACTTTCTTAAATTAAATGAATTAAATTAATTGATTCATTAAATCAATCAAATGAAATAACTGAATTAAATTCATTTTTATGCAACACGGTGTAGTCGTATGTGTACACCATATTTTTTCCTGTTCTTTCACAATGACTGTCTTGCAACTGTTAGGGTGACTTCAGATTTTTAAAAAACTGCTCAAACCTGGGTGCCTCCTCCACCACTTTCTGGTTTCTTCTCTGGATGGAGCACTCTCGCTCATTCAACCACAGTGCATTGCCATGTTTGTCCGCCAACACCTGCAAACAACAACAGAATCCATTAGCACAAATATCCAAAATGTGGCCACTCAAAAAACTGTAGAGAACATAATCCATTATGCATTCACTATTCATTTATGTATTATCTAGGAATCAAACACATGACCTTGGTGTTGCTAGTGCCATGCTTTTCTGTTTGAACTCCAGGAATGTTATTGAATCTAGAAGTTTTATTTACAATTAGTTGAGCAGAATGTGAAATCTGAGGTTAAGCTCTTTACTCAAAGGCACAGTGACTCAAGATTCACTTTTCTGGGGATAGAGCCAACAACCTGCTAGTTACTAGAGCCTTAACCTTAACCACTACACCAATTAAAACTAACCTCCTAAAACCTAGAAGGTAATCCAAGTGTAACATTAATTTGATAATCAGAATGATTTTGCGGGCCTTCCTGAAGCTCAAAAAACACTAGACCATGGTGATAGCAACGCCAAGGTCGTGGGATTAATTCCCAGGGATAGCAAGAACTGATATAAATGTGACCCCGGGCCACAAAACAAGTCTTGAGTAGCACAGGTATATTTGTAGCAATGGCCAAAAATACACTGTAGGGGTCAAAATGATCGAGATTTTGAAGGAAATAACATACATTCATAAAAGTTCATATATACACAAATAAGGCGGCGATTATCCAGTAAATACCTGAATCTCAATATGTCTGGGGTTATCTATAAACTTCTCAATCAGCAGACGGTCATCTCCAAAACTAGATGCTGCTTCCTGAGAGGAAAAACGAAAGCCTTCCCTGAAACGAAATATCAAAACTTTATAAGATTTCATCGCTGTATAATAATAATCAACATTTTTAATTCAGAATCCTCAAAAAAAATCCACTTAATTGCAGGTTCTTATTCATATTTGATCAACTACTTCTGTTTATGTTAGTTATAATAAGGTTTTTTATAATTAACTTTAGAAGTAACTACCATTTATGTCCGGCTACAGACGAATGACTGACTGTGAACTACCAGATTTTACTCCAATTGGCTAAACTGCATGGATCTGGGTTCAAGTGGCTGTTGTAGGAGAACTTGACATTTGTGGCAAGAGGCTTTCTCTTTAGCAGATAAGCATCTATTTGCCTGAGGACTCTCACTCTCTCTCTCTCTGTCTCTGTCTCCACTGAATTGCATGAGTGACTGTTTTGCCTCTCAAGATAAATCTAATTAAAGCTTAAACAAAAGCCTGGCTTCAGCTCACGGCAATAAAAGACACAATTAACAGCAACATGTTCCACTGAAGTTTTTATTAATATTCTCAATAACAGAGGAAGATAAGGAGGGAGGGAGGCAAAGAGAGACACACAGAGAGAATATAAGGGGTTGATTTGTATGTACACTGTGTCTCTTAGTTTTCTACATGTAAACGTGTATTACAAAATGAAAAATGATAACATTGTGGTCACTTAGTTTGTTCCCATTCCTGATTCCCCAAACGACTGACCCAAAATGAATTCATTTATTTAATTAACTAATTAGTCTAATAAAGCTTAGAACTGCTCAAATAAGAACGCTGAGACTTACTCTCTCCAAAGAAACTTTACACAGGGTCTCAGGTTCTGATATCTCCTTAAAAACATCCCTGAATCTGCATTTCTCACATCTCACCTGGTTTCCTCATCATTCCAGGCGATCCTCATCCCTTTACCGCCTCCACCAGCGGACGCCTTTATCATAACAGGGTAGCCTTCAAGAGATGGACACAAATTCTGAGTTTGCTTTATCACATCACCTTATTCTTGATAGATGAAAACTATTAAAAAATGTCTACATTTTAATGACTCTTACCAATTTCTCCTGCAATTTTCACAGCCTCTTCTGCATCCTGAAATAAAAAAAAAATAAACATCACCTTACTTAATAAATGCATATCTGTTTGTAAGATGTGGCCTGCAGCACATAAGGTAACTCAGTTCCTCATCTTGTCCAGCAGGGGGAGCAACATAGCATAGTAGTTTTTATTACCTAGACCGTTCTTGTGGTTAAATGTTCAGATTTGACCAAAAGTCACCTGATTAGCAAGTCATATTCCTGGTAGTTATGTTCAGTGGTTTTACCCTATGCAACCAAAAGAATGATGTGTGTTTCTTCAGCTATGAGCACTTCTGGATTGGAGTTAATTTTTTAAAAGACCACCATTATGATTTTAAATGTAATAAATAATTTTATGATGGATTTTCAGTTTCAAAAATTAAAAGTCTGGCTCTAGGACAAGGGTTTAACAATAAAATCTATAATTACAAAAGCAGGACTTGAAAGGTAGAAAAATAAATGAAGCCAAGGGTAAAAAAAAAACCCCACAATAGTTTAAAATGGGATTTAAATTTGATTTATGTTCTAAAATATTTAACACAGTATAACAAGAAGAAAAGAGCTGAAAATGGCTTGTTTTATTTGAAATAATAAATCAACACCTGAGACACTAGTGACTTGAAGAAACCCTTATTCAAATCTTATACTTGTATAAAACCTGCAACTGCATAAAAGTGTCACTATGCTTCAAAGCAATTCATTTGAAACAGTTAATTATGAATTACCTAATGTGCTTTGCTGTATAAATAACATTACAAATTGATGAGCATTAAGGCCCACTGTTACATTTCTGTGAAATACGTTTTTCCATTTTCGCAAAAAAAAAAAAAAAAAATGTTGGAAATGAGAAATAAATGTAAAAAAAGTATCAAATATTTGGAAGACTGCCAAATTTACTCTAAAACAGGGGACAATGACCATGTTATGTTATGTTTGCTTTTTTAAGCTGAAAGAATGAAATTATAAAAAATATAATATGTAAACATTTTCCTGTCAAAACTGCTGCTGTGATTCCTTTCAGACTGCAAGCTGCAAGTTTAGTGACAACAGGTCATATTTAATTGCTTTAAACAATTGCTGCAATTATGAAACTGCAAATTGAAAATGGTGACAAAATAATTGTTTACAAACAATTATTGAAATAGTGAAACAACCATTGAAATGTTCTTTCTCACCAGATGTCAAAACACATTAACAGCAGAGATCTACACTAGCATTAAATGAAGTTAAGCTAAGGTGAGAAACCCAGCAGAAGGGACTAAAGGAGAGATGTTCGCGCGTGTGTGAGAGTCAGACTGTGATCAGTGTGCTGATGTTATCAGGGTCGTTGAGGAGGTTTTCACAGATGGTAATGCCCATACAATCAGAGTGTCATGCAGCACATCTTTGCTTTATAGAGCCCTATCAGCTCAGGAAGTGTCAAAACAGCCACTACACACGGCCATTAAAGGCCATTTAAACAGCATGCAGGAGGAGGGGATGGATGGGGGAGGGAGAAAAAGAATAGAAACAAGAGAATTGAGTTTAAAGACATTTTAGAGGACTGATATGTAGCTTTACTGTGGTTAAGAGTTTTTTTTATATACTTTGCTGCTCAAGAAACATTTCTTAATAAATTAAAATTCTTATATTAGTTATTGAAGACAGTTAATATGCTTGAGTTAATATGCTTGTAGAAACCGTGATTTTTTTCAGTATTATTTGATGAAAAGTTCAAAAGAACAAAACTGATTTAAAACAGAAATCTGTTGTACACTAAAAAATTAGTGTAATTTTAACAGTAAAATACTGTAAAAATGCTACGAAAAAAACTATTAATAGGTTTACAGTAAGTTCCCATACTATATAGAGAGAAAGACTGTAAAAGATCTAACCAGACACTTCATACAATTTTACAATTGTAAAAGCCCTGTATGAATTGATACAATTATTTTATGGTGTGCTTCACCATATATATATATATATATATATATATATATATTATTATTATTATTATTATTATTATTATTTGTTGAATAATCTCATAATTTAATGCATTTGTATTTTTCAGTGTAAATTATTTAATTTTATAACGTATAGATAACAATCACTTTATTATAATTGAATTTATAGATCAAATGTAAGAATTTGAAATGAAAGCTAATGAGATTAGTGGGAAAATGCCCTCTATAAAAGTTTTTTTTTTTTTTTTTTTTTTTTTAAAAAGCCC
>JAFVLL020007354.1:0-30380 GCA_021397915.2 Tor tambroides
AAAAAATCTTTTTTTTTTTTTTTTTTTTTTTTTTGGTCATTTTAAATTATGCTCCTTAATTTGATAAACAGTCAGATTGACAAGTATGTTTGAGCACAGTTAATTACATTTTCATAAGCATACTACAATATATTCATTCTAACTTCTCTTTTACCTTTCTGCTTGGCTGATCCTCAGAGGGTCAGTTGGACCACGCTGTGCTGCTCCAGGTAATTAAAGAGCAGCAGGAACAGCAGAAAAGGCTTCTGGACCAACAGGAAAAACTCCTGGCTGTTATTGAGGAGCAACACAAGGAGATCCACCAAATTAAGGAGGGAGAAGAAGAACCAAAGGCAGTCGAACAGCAGAAAAGACATGTGGACCATGACGAAAAACACTTGGATGTGAATGAGGAGGTCCATCAAGTAAAGGAAGGAGAAGCTGAGCCTAAGGCAGTAGCAGGTGAGTCTGAAAGTCAGCGAACTTGTCTAGACGTAAAAAGTGAAAGTTTTTCTGCCACTGGTGAATAATAAAAAGAGAATGATTCAGTTAACCTTTAGTGTTACCAGTGTTGTGCTTCCTGCTGAAGTGTTCTTGCATGCTGTGCAGTAATGAAACACATCATGTTTTTTAGGAGAGGGTGTAGGTGAGTTGGGGAACATTGTGCAGAAGGAGTTCGAAGGGATGGAAGGGGCAGTGAAGCCCAAAGTTGCCGCTGTCGCTCTAGACCAATTCCAGCAGCCCCAGGGAGAGCCGAAGCATGCAGCTGTCGCAGGGCCTGGAGACCCAGAAGCAAAAGAGGCTCAAGTCGTAGTGGGTCTTCCCAACAATGCCCTTGAAGCGGTGCAAGATGGAGGTGTTAAAGTTCCCAAGAAGGAGGAGCTGGAGCTAAACAACCAAGCAGGGCAAGACGGAGCACTACCTCCAGAGGTTGGTGCCCGAGGTGTTCCTCTGCGTCCTCGAGAACCAGAAGCAGCCAAAATCAATCCTGACGCTCTTGCAGAAGAGGAGGAGAGAGTGAGGCAGAAATTGGCCCAACTGGAGGCAGAGAAGGAGAGAATAGAAAAAGAAAAGTTGGAGAAGGAAAGGATTGAGAAGGAGGTGCAGGCCCGTGTCGAGAAGGAGCGGAAGGAACGAGAAAGAAGAGAGGAACTGGCACGTGAGCAGGAGCTAGAACGTGTGCGGCAGCAAAAGGAACAGCTAGAGAAGGAAAGGCTTGAAGCGGAGAGGTTGAAACTCGAAAGAGAGAAGATGGAGAAAGAGATCATGGAGCGTGCCGAGAAGGAGAAAAGATTGATGGAGCAGAAGGAGCGGCTAGACCAGCTGCAGCAGGTCATCGATGCGCGACAGGGTAAGGGAAGTCTTGAAGATGAGAATTTGAAACAGGAACGAGAGAAGACTGATAAAGAGATCATGGAGCGTGCCGAGAAAGAGAAAAGGATACTCGAGCAGAAAGAACAACTAGACAAACTACAGCAGGTCATTGACGCAAAGGATGGTGATGCCCCCAAAGCAGGAGAAGACCTGCCAATGCCTAAGCAAAAAGGAGGCAGGGACTTGAAGGAGAATATAGTTCCACCAGAAGAGGAGAAGAAAGAGGAAAAGAGGAGCAGAGAGGTTGGAGGGCTGGACCTTAAGAGGAGACGCAGAGCTGTGGACCCTGAGGGTGGAGGAGGCGCTGACCTGCGGGACGTAGGAGGTTTAGACTTACAAGCTGACCTAAAGGGGCAGCTCCTGGCGGGATCTCTGATTCACACGCGCCAGCTTAAACAGATGTTTCACAGGCAGGAGAATGAAGACTAGAGTAGGTTGTTCCAGAATGACGACCCTATGAACCTCTCAGTGGTCCTCTCAAAAACGTACATGATCTGGCAGTGAGAAGAATCTCTTTCCTCCTCATTTTAAAAGTAGATGCCTTTATCTAAGACACAACATTCCTTTTGGGTTCATGATGGCAGTGGGCACTTTGATTTGATCCTTTAGTTGTCCACCGGGAACACTGGATCCATAGTCTCTTATGAGCTTCCATTATTGTTTTGTATGAGATTTTGCTGAATCTGGTGCAATAAACGGAATGTCTGGTGTAATAAACTGAGCGGGCATCACATTAAAAACAGGCCTTGATGGGCACACAGGGCTTTTCAGAATATTGTGTTTTGGACCATCGCAAAGGAAAACGGCACGAGTGTACCCCCTTGTGGTTGCTATGGTAAATTGTATGGCTGGTAGGATCACTATTGCATTCTTCCTTATTGAAGTTTTATCTTCTGTGAATGAAAATAGAAGCAAAATTAATATAAGATGCGGTTTTTAATAAATGCAGCTTTTATCTTCTTGTAGAAGCTTTATTTTCTTCTCTAGGAACTATTGGACCATTTACTCAATCTGCAATTCTGTATAATGAAAATGGAGTGATAATGTTACTTTGGCCAACAGGTTCAGTGGTCCATCTGCTTGCTAGAATAGTGACATGTTGTTATCTGAAACTACGGTCACTCTACGTTAAGACATCTTTGTTTTTCCAGTGTACTGGTAAATTTCTAAGTGGTATTGAAAAGTCTTGTAAGTCCAGGCTGAGACTTCCTTAATGGTTTTCAGAAAAAGCCTGTTGAATTTCTTTGTATTTGTCCAAAGTCCTTTATGAAACTTTTTTTTTTTAAATTTTCTTTTTAATTGCAATCAAATTTGTCTATTGAAGGAGTGGGTTTTTTTCTATGCGTGTCTTCATGATCAGATTTTCCTTCCAAATGGTTAACTTATGATAACTAACAGTTTATTTAAAAGTTCTCTATATAGTTATATGTTATAACTAATAGTTAATCAGACCAGCTATAAGTGAATAAAATATTTGAATCTTTTATTTTTTGCTAGCTTTTTTTTCTTCTTCTGGTTGTTTCAGTGTGTTTCAGTTGTCTGTGACTCTTTGTGAAAGTACCCAACTCTCATCTTTTGAGGTTGATCTGAAATCGAACCATGTATATATTCCAGATTTAGTGTTGAACATAACATTACTGTTTCCCACAGTCAATTCCTTGTTTTCATTGTGCAGCGGGTTTCTTTTCAGGGTTGCATTGCTTTTCTCTTGAACATTCCATATTTTTGCCTATGAAGATTTGATTCTGGTCAGTGCCTTATGAGGTTTATGTTCTGCAGTGATGTGTATTTGAAGTCTGTTACACCCACACTGTGTGTGGATTGCAACTTATTGTCCCCTATCTGCATTTTCTATACCTTGCTGGTTAAACTAGTCAGGGTTATAGACTCTGTTCTCTTGATGAATTTCCTGATCTCGCTTTTGGGGATCTTTTTCCTATTTCAAAAGAACATTATTTTATAGAGATATGATTTGAAGTCATATGAGATTCATTGAAAGCTGTCTGTCTTAGTGGTCAGTAACACTGCTCACTTATCCATATACAGTTACCAGATGATGTGTAGATCTCTAAAAATAACTCCATTTACATGTTAGCAGATTTCAAAGGTTGATGACTGTTCGATGCCCAAACTATTTTATTTTGTTCTTTAATTGGGATAAATTAATAAACTTATTTATGTAACAGCAGCTCTTTGTGAAATGATTGTTGTGTTGCTTGCATGATATTTCTCCTATTCAACTCATTTATTTTTAGTTTAAAAATTGCTTGTACATTATTTTTGTCTTCTTTGAAGTTCAGTGTTTTTATGTGATATATGGTGGTATATGTTTCAGATTTCTTTTAAATTGTAATTTTTTTTTCATCTGAACTGTGGCTAATTTTTGAAAGTACAAATATCCTATTTAGTCTCCCAATTAATATTAAGTCATAAATACAACATGTATGATAACTGTACAGGAATTAGAAATGTTTAAAACTTTCAAAAATCACTGGTTGACATGCCATGTATTGTATTGGCATAATAAAGACATTGAGGCACTGTTTGCAAATGTAATGCTCATTGTGCACAGAACTGATCGTCTGCATAACCCTTTTTAATGTCAAGACAAGTTCCCCTACACCATTAGATTTTATAGCCAATTTGGACCAAACACAACCGTTTCCACAAGACCATTCTTTTTCAATTAACACCTTGTATTGCACTGAAAAAGTGCGAATGAAGCCCATATGAAGGAAGGCCACAAACAATGATTGTGACTAAGCTGAAGCATAACCTGTTGCATGTCTTTTCTTAAAGAAATACAGGTTATTGCTTTGCTGGAAATTTTTATACCGCTATTCTTCGTTCCTCTAATTGGCTGGTTGAATTGTTTGTTGATCCCCACTCATTAGTGGCTGACTTTATGGCCCTTCTATCAATTAACATGTGGCTAATGAGGGTGCAGGTTACGCAGGAAGAGTGTATTTAACAGTGGCACGGCTTTACATTCCATACGAGATGACTAAGAGCCCATAATCTTTTGTGGTGCCAGTGACATACACCCCACGGATACACATTAATCAGCTGGCCTTTCATGTTTCAGCCCGCTTTTGTTTGATTGGAAACAAAACCCCTAAAACCGCCATCCTAGATTTCGGGAGCGAGTCCAAATTTGGAGTTTAACTCAAGCGCTGATCCACAATCGGCAGTCAAGGGCGTGATAATGACCACCCATCACGTAACACCTCATATCTCATTTCTCATTTTACCGCTCCTTCATTAATTACACGCTCCAAACAACACAGAATGTCTGGTTATCATTAGTCTGTCTCTTTTATCCCAATTCTGATATACTGAAATGTGGAAACAGCAAAGTAATGATGCAGATGGTGACATAATTCAGTCCAAACTGCCTCTATATATTATATTGTAATATGTATGAACAAAGGAAGAGAATTATGATTTCACTTTTTATAAAAAAAAAGACACTTCATTGTGGTTTTCTGCACAATACAATTATCCATCTGAAACACATTATTTTATATTTTTGTATATTTACAAAGAGAGAGAAATGACAAAATCTACTAATAAAAAAGGACATAGATATTCATCCCCAGAAAAGTATAACTATCTAATTATAATGATCTCCGTCAAAGTCCACATGATATTTATTCATGATGATCTTCACTTTGCTCCCTTTTTTGCCTGCAAACATAAAACAATTAATTAGAAAAGGCCAGCAGAACATAAGTTACAAAATTATTTGCAAATGATATTTATAAACATTGAATGTGTAATTTAAAAATTATATAAGTTATTTTTATTTTTTAACTCTAATGTAGGTTTGCGTAAATGGAATACTTGTTAGGAAATACTCGTCTATGTACTGCATAATCACAAAAAACACTCACAGCTGATTGAAAGCAGCTTTTCAGTGCTTCAAATTCTTTGACACACATGTTTTTGGTCAGCTCCTGTTTGCCAGTGGTTGTGGAGGCCACACATTTACCATAAGCAGCTGCCTAATAACATAAAGATAGAAAAACACACCAATGTACAAACAACAATTAAAGGATAAATGCATAATATAACGCATCATATATTTAACAATACTGAGGAAGGAATACTGAATGAACATGTACCTCTCCTGAACACTGAGCCAACAGCTCTGGGAAAAGTCTCATTCTCGCTCTGCTGCGAGTCCAAACATTTGAACTAGACATGGATCAAAACCTACAAACTATACTATAATAATCCTTTTATTTAGCAGCAAAATAATAATTTGGTGGGTCGAAATCTGTAAATAATCCTAAATTCATTTAAAAATCACTACAGAACACCGGCTCATAGATTCAGTGTGTATATTCAACACGGACAGCGCCATGCTTGTGACCTCTGAGATAGCGAGTGTAAACCTCCCATTGACAAGTAACTGGCCAATCAAAGCGTTAATCTGGAACCAGAAACATATGCACTACTTTACGATTGGTGGTTGTTTTTTTCTGTTGTAGTTTCCTACTTACAGTGGAGAGCCAGTAGTAACTGGAGTTGATTTCAAAGACATTCAGTATTTCGAGAAATCCACTCCAGATTAACTTCCGCATTCGATCACGTGGTCTTTAATTCACTTCAGAGAATCGATTCTTTTGAACCGATAATTCTAAAGACGTAATCCGTAAAGGAATCGGTTCAACTGATTCACTGAAAAGATCCGACTCACAAAGCGGACATCGCTACGTCAAACCGGAGTGGGCGAGCCAAACAGAGGTCTGTGTGGTTTGTGAAGACATTCTTGGGCAGGCAGGACCTGCACTGTCACCCGCCCTGTGAGCAATGGTACATAGACGGGCGAAAAAATATAGATTTCTTCACCATGGCCTCATTATTGGAACGGTTGGTTTTCCTACAAAAAGTACGTATCAGTGGAACTGGGAAAATAACGTAATTCGAGCTATCTTTGACGCCAAACCTGGCTTTCTACGTTCTCTATTGGCTATCTGGCGTTAGCATTGGTTAAATAGATAAATAGTCTGTTTATCTCTGCATATGATTGATATTTCTGTTTACAGAGAGTGGAGAAAGACCATAATTACCATGGTACTACCTCGGTGTTTTGAAAATATACCATGGTCTTTTTGACATGTACCATAACATGAGAAGCTATGGTCTATGGTAATACTAGTACTATTTCTTAGTACCTTGGAGTGCCATATAAATATAATAATATATAAATATAAATACATTCACTGTCACTGTGCCATGGTACTGACTTTGTGAGTGGATTCAGATGATAATAGCACTGTACCATGTTACTATACATATGAGTCTTTGGAAGCCAAATTTGTTCACCTCTTTTTTTGTGTGTCTCAGGTGCCAACACTTATGCGAGCAACATCAGATGACGAATCGCCCTGTCCCGGCTATCTCTTTGAGGAAATCGGCAGTATCCTTTTTTGCCATTACATAAGAGAATAGGGCAGAATAATGAATGCTCTGTTGATCAGTGGACCTTAACTGTCATAATATTTAAGAAATTTCCCATGAGTCAGTGGGCTGCTGCCAGTGTCTTCTTGAGTACCTCTTGGAGAGACTACAAGTGGAGTCCTGCCATGTCAAACTTAAGGTGAGATTGGGTGGGTTGCCTTGGTTGGAAACCAAAAGGTTGTTGGTTCAAACCCTGAAGAGGGTAATTCATGAACTTCCTTTATTGAGCTCAGTGTTTTTAAATGTTTCTGAAAGTTTGGCTTTAGTTGTGTTTATTGTGCTTTTTAACCCTGTCCAAGGTCCTGAAGATTCTCCTGCATTTATGTGGCCATGGACCACCCCACTTCCTCACAGAGCTACGGCGGAATGCTACATTTATACAAGAAGTAATTGGTAAGATCAAAACAGTTCAAGATAAACACTGTAGCACTTTTAAAAGGAAGACATATTAACTGATTCTAAGGAGTCGGTGTACACACATAAAACCATAATGTTTCAATCAATAAAACCAGAGCATCAGTAACTCTTGAACTCATACAGTCAGGATGCAGTGATGTCAGCAATCCATTTTACTTGGTGAAACAGGATATTCAGTAAGATAAAAATGTAGGGTGGGACTTGGTTTTAGCCACTGGGAATTGATTGGATTGTTGATTGGACTGGAAAGTGGCCTCTGTATGACATGAGAAATCGGATGGATTGGTGACGCCAGCCAAAGTGGGAAGCCCTTTAAAGTCAGAGCAACAATTTATATTGTGACAAAATTTGCAAAGACGTAGCTTTCTTGAGCACCAAATCAGCCTATTAGAATGATTTCTGAAGGATCATGTGACACTGATGATGCTAAATATTAAACAAAACAGAAAATAGTTATTTTAAATTATAAGATTTCACAGCATTACTATTTTTACTTTATTTTTCATCAAATAAATGTTGCCTTGGTAAGAGTAAGAGACTCCTTTAAACAAAAACAATGAAAAAATGTCTTTCTTAGTGTACAGTGGCCCCCCAGACCCCATCCATGGAAATGCTCTCTTTCAGAAAGTCAGAAGCTCGGCTCAGGTAAAACTGTCTCTCTGTGCAGACAAATTGATACATTGATCAATTAAACTGCAGTACAGTCGTTCCTATGATCAATAACTTCTATCTTCTGTCAAGATTCTATTCATAAAGAATATGTAACGTATAATTAATACAGGAAGCAGTCAGTTTTCTGTGTATTATTTCTTGTTATTTATTAATAACTGAATTGAGTCAGTGTTTGTTTCTATACAGGAGTTGGCTACCCTACTCTTTAATGATACCATGTCTCCAGATTCTGGACTGTCTCCACACAAAACAGTGACACAATCTGTGGGTGAGTGAACCAGGATTTCTGTTTTGAATGTGTCTATTTAGATTGTTTTATTATAAGTTAAAAGTATTAAAGTGTTATAGTATGTGTATGATATATAGCAAGATTTTTGTTTGAAGGAATGGGCTCAGAGTCGCTCAGGTCTGGCATGCAGGGGTTCGGATACAGCCCAGGAAGGAAAGAGTCCAGTAAGACGCAGACATTTAGGGCCAGATTTACTAAACAGGGCAAATTAGCGTTAGAGCGCAATTCCATAAAAACACCGATGGGAGAGGAAAATTCTGTGTGTGATTTACTGACAGTCCGCACATTAAAGAACACAGACGCAGCCAGATCATTTCCATAATGACCAGCGCAATCTACCAAGAGCAGTGCAAATTACAGCCTGCTTTAAGACATGCTTTTTTTAGTCATTAAATAATGGCGCAAATACCAGTAATTTGACAAGCGCAAACATTAGTAAATCGCATTGCGCGATTCATTTTAATACTCTCCTCCCATCAATTTTGCATCTGAATAGGGAAACTCCTACAAATGCATATTCAATAAGGTCAGGCACAAAAATATCTGCGTCTACGCCTTTTCAGCGCTAATTCTTCACTGCATGTCTTTAGTAAATCCTGACAGTATTATTTTAACACCAAAAGACGGTTTGCGCTGACGCAAGCTGTTAGTAAATCTGGCCCTTGATATCATTCATCCTACTCAACTAATATTTACAACTGAAAGGCGTGCTGGTGTGTGTCCTGCCTTATTTTACGCAATGTTTGCCTCACTTGTTCAGGTGGAGGGACTCTGTTGGACAAGATTCAGAAAGCTGCCGAAGTGGTTGCCAGCGCTGTCCTTCCTCCAACAGAGCATCCTGGCATCCGTCTCCATGATAACCACTACCACGCTGTGGTGGCGCCCTCTGCTACTGTGGAGATTGCAGTGCCAGCATGCGCCTACAACATCCAAACCCACAGCCACAGAGGTGAGTCATGCGCTGATTTTAAAAGCAGGTCAAGTGTGTTGAATGTTGAAGAAATGACCATTTCTCCTCCTCGCAGCACCTCACAGGTGCCCTGGGCAGGCTGGTGGAGGCTGGGAGGAAACGGACAGTGGGCACAGCTCCTCCCACAACTCATCCCAGGAGACTGTGGAAGCCAGCCAGACCTCGCTGGGAGGAAGCAGTAAGTCGGGCGGCACAGGCAGCCACTCCGGGGCGAGTCGAGAGAGCAGTGACCTATCGGAGCGGTAAGGGACAGACTGCTACAGGGCTTTTGTCCTTGATGGAGGTCAGCACACATTGCTTTCTCAAGTGTTTGAGGTCATTAATGCCAGGTCATTGCATAGCTAAGGGGAAATTTAACGCTGGCATCTTATTTCCAGTATTAAAACAACAGCAACCAATGTTATTTGTCAAATTTTGCAACAAAATCATAAGAAATATAATATGTAAGAAATATTATTATATATTGCATTATAATATATTTTTAAAATAAAGGAGGCTTATTTTTAGGACCATTCAATTCTAAGTGAAATTAAGCATAAACACTCTTTATCATAATGAATTATGAATGTGTTTTTTTTTTTTTTTGAGCATTTCTTATTCTCAGTGACCCTCAGATTATAACTGTATAACTGTATTACAATAAAAATATTATTTTAATAAATCAGCTTACATTATGGGCAGTATACAACAAATATTATTATAGTTAAATGTTTAAGTACTTGGGAATTTTTTTTAAGTCTATTATGCTCACCAAGGCTGCATTTATTTAATCAAAAATAACTGTTTTCTATTTATTACATTTTAAAATGTAATTTTTTCCTGTGATGGCAAAGCTGAATTTTCAGCATCATTACTCCAGTCTTCAGTGTCACATGATCCTTCAGAAATCATTCTATGCTGATATGATGCTAAAAAACATTTATTATTATTATCAGTGTTGAAAATGGTTGTGTTAATATTTGAAACTGAATTTTTTAGTATTCAGAAGAACAGTATTTATTTGAAATAGAATGTTTAGTAACATAAATGTCTTTACTGTCAATTTTGATCAATTTATTGGAACAAAAAAAAAAACTTACTGATCACCCACAATTATTTTGTAACAAGAATGAAATGATTAAAAAGGCTTAATTTTCACAAAACAAAATATAATCATTATTATTATTTTTATTATTTTTGTGAGATTCACATTGTTATTTTGTGATATCTGTGTTCATCTGAATCAGTGTGGAGGCCATTCAGTTGGGGGACTGTGGTCAGGAGACGGCACTTATCAACAGACTGACCAGCAGTTCTAAAGTCTTCCTGTCCAGAGAGGAGAGCCAGCACTTTATCAAAGAGTAAATGATTCATTATGAGACACGTGCATGATTTTGGCATCGGTGTAGCCAAATACTGATCTACAGTACACTCTTAGGTTGTAATATCAGTGCATGCAGAGTCATAGCTAAAATTGTAATTCCTTCAGATGCTCCACTCTCAACTGTGAGGTGGTCGTTGAACTTCTGTCTCGCAAACTCCAGGACCACACACAAATCGTCCAGATGGTAAAGTCTCCTATTCTATTACACTTAGACTCAGAATATTATTTCAAATAAACATATCCTAAATTTTTTATTTATCTTGTATGAGCAATTTATATTGATACCATACAGCACAACTAATTTGTATTTGCTTCCTGCAGAGGGCGTTGTGTGCTCTGGCCTGCCTGATGTCTTCAGATTTCCTCTCTTTAGACCATATTTTCAATATCACAAACAAACGCCTTGCCCAACTTAGCGAAGGAACCTCAGGCCCTGTCGCCAACAAGGCAACCAAGGTAACAAATGCCCTACACAATGGCCAGAGTTTTTCATAATACAGCTATTGGAATGTATCAAAATATAGATTATTGGAGTATGTTTTACAAGAAAATAATATTTCAGTCTTTCTACTTTTAAATTTCACCTAAATTTCACTATTTTTGAAATTTACTAGCAATTTCTGAGAAAACATTGCTAGCAAAAACTGTTTCTACGCCATCTTTTTATTATCTTTGTAATTATGTAAGACTAACAGATTATTTTTGTTTCATTAGCTCTTAAGGCAGTTTGAGGCCTTGCTCGGTTGTGTCACAAATTCCAAATGTGACCGCGCTGGACATCCAACCTCTGCCAGCTCTTTGCTTTCAGATCAGCCCTCTGAATCCATAACCATCCCCTTTGTTCCGGGACAATTTGGAGAAAACGCAACCTCTGTTACCCCATCAGAGGAGACCCCATCTACGCAACACCTACAGGGTAACAGCACTGCACCTGGGTCTCATATGAAAAGAAAACAAGAAGAAGGGGAATACAGGAACACAGAAACCTCTAAGATCTCAGAACCACCCAGACTGTCACTCTTCAGTGGAATGGAGTTAGTCAACAGAAGCAAACCTGTATGTTTGGTCGAGCCTGTTCCTGTCGAGTCAGACACTCAGATAAGTGTAGAAGCCACTACAGGCACAGACTGTGCAATTGAGAAAAGCTGTGAGAGAACTGCAGGCTCACACACAGCTAGTGAGCAAGTGTCTGCCTTCTCCTTCCTCAATCTCTGATGCCAACATTTATTTATGGTTATGTGCTGATTTGGGGGGAAATAACTTAATTCTAATCTAATAATGATATAATAATTGCTGAAAGTGACCACGTTTACATGCACAAGAAAATTTTAGTATGCGGTAACCTGATATCCATGACCTGATTAGAGCAATATTCTGATTTATGCTTGTATTAATCATAATTTTGAGTCACCTAAACACCTTATTAGGAAGAACAACTGTTTGTTTATATCTGTGCATGTTCAAATGTATGTAGTTATGAGTGAACAATGTTGGAGCAAATAGGAGATTGATTTATTGATTTATTTTTTTTAGATGATCCTTAAAATGTCATGACCTACACTAGCATTCAAAAGTTTGGGATGAGTTAGACTTTATTTATTTATTTATTGTTTCAAAAAAGGGAAAAGTTAAGAAAAAATAAGATTTTTATTCAGAAAGGATGCATTATATTGATCAAAACTAACAATAAAGACATTTATATTTCAAATAAATGCAGTTCTTATGAACCTTCTATTCACCAAAGAATCTTAAAAAAAAAAAAAATGTCACGGTTTACACAAAAATATTAAGCAGCACAACTGTTTTCAACATTGATAATAATAAGAAATATTAAAAATGATTTCTAAAGGATCATGTGACACTGAAGACTGGAGTAATGGCTGTCAAAAATTCAGCTTTGCCATCACAGAAATAAATTACATTTTAAAATATGTTCAAATAGAAAACAGTTACTTTAAATTGTAAAACTACCAACCCCAAACATTTGAAAGGTAGTATACATTTTGCATGTCATTGTGCTCTGAGTTGTTTTCATTACTATTCAGAATTACTAAAATCTCCATTATTTCTACCAGAGAACAACAGGAAAAAACATGCATGTCTTAGTTTATATGCTGACTACATGTGTACAAGAAAATTCCAGTTGCTGTGTAGGTTTTGCATGTAAATGTGGTCACAGTCTTAACCAGTACTTATGAAGGTAACATCCACCTACAATTTCAAACATACTCTTTATTTACTGTCTAAATGCTGCTAGTCGTTCAGGCTGAGAATAAGTCAAGTCTTGACGATCAGTAACGGTACATCCCTTCAGCTCATTGAGAATTCAGTAAGATACATTTGACAAAACTCAGGATGCTTTTTTGTTGTGGTGTTAAACACAAGTGTTACTGCAATGGTTGCTACTATTTGCACTACAGTCTTTCCTCTTACTAAAACCACTTATGTCTTCCTGTGTGTATTATAAAATAAGAACAATCATTAACACCCACATTGAGTTTAATCAGAATACATCCTGCCAAAACAATGTCTACCTTATGTACAAATATATAAAGAACTGTCTTGTGTGAAAGTGTTGCAGTATTCAAAATTATAAAACTAAAGCCAGGCATTATAAAAGGCAGGTTTGAATAAGAAAATGGCCTCATGTCTATTCAGAGCCTGAAACAGAAATAAAAAAAATGAATACATATATTTAAAAAAAAAAAAAACTTTATTTTTATTTACATCAGTGGGACATTTCATAAAATAACAATGATTTCAAATATTGTATATATGCTAGCTATATATTATGTACAATCCTACATACAAAACAATGGTGACCGCAGGGACAATTTTCATCATCAAAAGCTAATAATCTTTCACACAAAGCACAGTGCCTGGGTTGTACAGTATTGTGCACTGAGTAGTTCAAAGTACATAATGATTAGATCACCTGCTTGAAATGATGTAATTGTCCTCATACAATCTGTTTGGACTAAGCTTCAAAATTTAGTTGGGGATGTATGTCTAAAATGGACTGAACTATACTAAATTTAGGAGCACTACCAATCCTGATTGGTTTATAATTGTGAAAAGAATTAAGCCATCATGTATATTTTGCGGTGATGTGATACTGTAGAGTGCTTAATTAGGTGCACGCTAATTTTAGGTCATTCCTGGTCTGCCCATAGAAGACGAGTCTCTTCGTATTACACCGAGCGCAGTGACTGATCTAAACTAGTGTATTTCGAGCTCTGATTATTGTAAAATGAAACCAGGAAATTCTTGTGTGAATATAGGACATGGCTTTCAATTTGCACAATGAGTCATTGGTTTGCACTTTAAATTCATAGACAAAGAGTGCGTCATTATATACATTAACAGACCTGAGTCCAGCATGCATTTTCAGAATAGTCTCTCTACAGTGTGATGTGCTAATATGCATTTTTTCTAAGGTAAAGGTAAAGAGAGACTATGCGATTTAAAAATTCTAAGGACCTGGCACCAAGTTCCTCATTTAAAGTCTGAACCTTCATGGCACGCAGAGAGAAATCCTCTAGACCTGAGTTTTGGATATGTAAGCAATCATCAAGCCCCAAAAACTTCCTGAAAGAGTCTAAATTCCAGTTAGAACCAAACTGGAATCTTCTGTAAACTCATCAACAGTATTATTAATCGTCCTGGAATGACTCCATAATCACATGGTTTCTAGACTTGAGCTCTTAGCAAATTCTTTGATTTCTTTTCCTTTTTCTAGACTAGCCAAAGAGTGTCAAAATTGGCTAAATGCATGTGTCTGAATAAATGGTGACCCAGAACTGCAGTAGCACCATGTGTGACTGCCTAGTAAAGGGCAAAAGCTTACATAATCTTGCAGGAACTTGACAATTTTCAAGATATTTCTTTTATATAGCACCTATGTGAAGTTCATGGTCAACACATCAAGTAGAGCCCCACATAAACACTATGAACATGAAAAAGTGCTATAAGAAAGAAGACAAATGCATTTAGAGGGCTTATATTTGTGCTAAGCCTTCAAGTGGCCCATAATGTCCCTCTAAAAGGTCCCCTGTACATTGTTCCTTAACGCCAATGGGTGCTGGAAGAGTCATTGTGGATCACGTCGGCCCTTGTTGACCCCGAGTTTGCAGACTACTGAAGTGGGCCTCCCTTAAGATACGGTTGATGTGATCGTATGAGAGGTTGTGGCTCAAGGAGACAGCTGGCTCTTCTGCTGAGATGGTGGGGGTAATGGGGCTGCAGGGAGCCTGGGATACATGGAGTCCTCTTTGGTCAGTCGTCTGGATGCTGGAACTGGCTCCTGCCATCCGCTCCGGACTGCTGATCCCACTGCTGTCACTGCTGGAAGACTGTTGGGAGACAAGGAATTGAGAATAAGAATATTGAGAATAACACTTCTGGTTAAAGTTTTCTTTGGGTTTACTAGTTAATATACTACTATTCATAAGTTTGGGGTCAGTAAATGTTTTTTTTTTTTTTTCTGCCAGGGAATAAAAAATACAGGCAACTGTAACTTTTGATTTCACAATTCTGACTTTTTCTCAGAATTGTGTGTTTACAAGTTATAAATTTGTAATTGCGAGTTTACGTTTCGTAACTTTGACTTTTTTTCCCCCTCTGAATTCTGAGTTTACATCTCACTATTTTGACCTTTCTCTGAATTTTGAGATTACATCTCACAAATTTTGACACTTTTTTTTTTCTCTCAATTCTGAGTTTACAACAGGCTGCTGAAAATTCAGCTTTGCCATCACAGGAATAAATTACTTTTTAAAATAAATTAAATTAGAAAACAGTTATTTTAAATTGTAATAATATTTCACAATATTACTGTTTTTACTGTATTTTTCATCAAATAAATGCAGCCCAGGTGAACACAAAAGACCAATTTTGTTAAGTATAAACTGACTATAACATTTTTAACACAAAAATCATGTAATCATTTTTCATCTTACATTCATGTCACGTGAGCTCATCATACCATGCAATCTTGAACATTAAGATAGCTATTATACAATATTAATTGTTTTATTTTATACATTGGCCAAAAATGTCTTACAATTTGGTAGTCAGAACAATTAAAAAAAAAAAAAAAAAAACAGCTTAAAAGCATCTGAAATTTCAGTTCATCCATGGAAGGTCAAGTCTACAGGATACAGTATTGAAAAAAGCTTTAACTTTATAATTCAGCACTTTCTCTAGTGTGTACCTTTATGAAATATATTCTATCTAGAATGAACATTCACTGAACAGTCTCAGTTGACCATTCTTGAACTGGTCAACTACTGTGCCTTCTTACCTCAGAGTCCCAGACATCACGGCCAACCTCAGGAAGAAAGGAATAACCTCCAGACCTCTTTGCCTGAGGTAAGACCTGAAGCTCCTCAGCATCACAGCTGCGTCTGCGTTTTCTGTTGACAGAGATCATCGCCTTTTGACTACTCTGTTCAACATGCATAGAATAATTCGTAACAGCTTTATTATTATTAAACAACCAGGTCTTTTCGAGCATATTCAGAACATTCTAGACGCAACTCTTTCTTATTAATATCACCATTTCTTAAGCAATGGGGCACTGCAGACTTGATTGCAACCATTAATCATCAATATGTCCACTGCAGGATTATGACTCAGATTTAAGAATAAAAATGTCATCAACATAAGAGCTGTCAAAGCTTGATGCTGGATAACAGCACAGACTCATTTAACCGATATAGTTGCTAGTCAAGAGGATCAGCCTCCTAAAGGAACATCTAAAAATAACCAGCACACATTAAGTACTACACTAAATCTGCATACACTGTCAACAGCAGCAACATGGATGTCTGCAGGACATGTGTGTTACATAAATGCATCAAGAAACATGCATGCAAACACAATTAGAAGCAAATGATGTTACCTGCTTTCTGTCAACATGTCGTATCTGTGCATTTGACAGCCAAATAAGGGCACACAACACCTCTCAGTCTCAGAGACCACCGGCTTCCCTTTCAGCAAAATGAAGGGATCTGTCAAGATTTTCCCCTAATGATGAGCGAAATGCAAAAATGTAATTCACAGTGAGAAGCTGCAGACACGTTTACATTGCAGTGCAGTTATGCAGAAGGTATATTATTAATATCTTATCATTCAGGCCTGCCAATTTAAGCTTATATTTTCAGCTTGTATGCATTATGATCCATCCGTGAGATACATTGAGCTATTATATTCATACTAGAAAAATGATCTGCATAGGATTGACAAAGAACGGAAGGGAAACACCTATCTATATAATTTAAATATAAACGTCTGATGTTAATTAACATTATTGTCTGACATGAGTCAAAATGGCTCATTTACATAAGGGCACTGATGCAATCGGTAATAATGTTACAAAAAGACTGCGTTCAGAATGTCAAGCAGAGAGACAGATAGCACAATGCTATGTGTAGTTCACTTTACTTCCTCCTAGCGATGAACTGTTCCTACTACAGAACAAACGAAGGGATTTAAATGGAATAAATAGTTTGTGAAGAGACGAAAGGTTTGTGATGTACTGTACCTCTGTCTGTTCACAGATGGATCTTGAGTTCAGTCATTTTCTGAAGTTACAACGTATCCATCTCGCCGGATCTCATTCTCTCTCTCTCTCTCTCTCTCTCTCACTCACTCACTCAGTCAGTCAGTCTTCCATCTGTTGCTGTCATAATGACGTAACATGCGTGCCTTTGAGCGAGGGGTGACGTACAATTCGTAACGTTTTATTTTGAATTGAATTATTATTTTGGGACTTTTCTACATTGAATAAAACATTTACGGTGATTTGGATTTGGCAAATCATCTGTTAGTTTCGAATTTTATCCCCTTTCAATATTTTATTCAGTAATGACTTCAATTTGTAGTCCATAAAACGCAAAGCTAATTCGCCACTTGTAGGAAATTATCCTCAAACTTCTGTATTTGCTAAACATTTGACATTACGAAATATTACGTTTACGTTTTTATGTTTATAATTATTGCATTACTATTCCTTGCAAATTTTACATTCATAAATGTACATTTTAAAGGAAATTCCTTCTTTTTTATTTACTATATATATATATTCTTTAAATAACACTAAATTGTTATATAATATTATGTTAATATAATATAATATGTTATATAAAATTATTATATAATATATATTATATAAAATAATATTATATAATATTTAATTATATAATTTTTTAATTAATATATTTAATTATTCGTTAAAAAAATAAAACATATATTTTAAGTTTGATTAGCTTCCGACGTTCGAAAAAGAATGGGAATGACGTGATCAATGGTGTTATGCACACTTGTAGTACTTACACACAGGCACTGATAAAGACGGCTAACGGGGTCTTTCGTAACTCAAAATAGTCCAGCATGTCCTCTAGCGGTCCGTTACTTACCGCAGGGTCTGTTATTTTACTTCAGTTTTTGGTAACACATATCCGCAAACTAGCGACATAAAATTGCCGCAGAGTTTCTTATAACTTGTTTATGTGTGGCTGCGTGAGAAACGTTCCCAATTCAGGGTTTAATAATGTCTTTAAAAGACAGAGAATATCTTTCTCTCGTTCATAGAAAGATGGCAGTGAAATTATAAAATATGAGTGTTGGTAAGTATCAAATCTAAATCTGATAGATGATATTTTCATTTTAGTATCTCAAGCCTTAGTTATTGTTTTTAAGATTCTGTAAAATCGAAATTGGAGATTTAAGGCCATCTAGATGCCAGTGTACTGCTGAAAGTTGACAAAAATAACTTCTAGCAGTTATACAGATATTTAAAATCTATAGTTATTTATCAGATAAGGAAATTACACCACACAATACAGAAAATGGCTCATAAAGCAATTTCGTCAGATCTTTAATATTTCTTCTCAGAGATGCAGGAAAATATTCAAGTGCCTACTTTCTCCAAGCAATGCAGTGACCTCGATTTTAACCCTTTTGGTCCAGTCTTGTAATATCTGCCAATTTTTTTTTCCCATTTAGAAGAATGTCCATATTGTGGAAAGCCCTTCAAGAGGCTGAAAACCCACCTCCCTCACTGTAAAATGGCACCAGGTGCACAACCCAAGAAAAGCATTCAAGCACCCAAAGAACCGAGTGCAACCACTTCCAGACAGAAGATTCATAAGACAGCAACAACAGAAATAAATAATGTCATATTTGATGAAACACTAACCTCCAAAGGAAGAAGGAAAGAAGATATTCACAATGCAGGGAGTCTTCTCACAACTACTGAGGTCCAAGTCACATCAGCTGAAACTCTGAACATGGAGAGGCCTAAAAGTAAATGGCTTTCTAAAAGACAGAAGGAACTTGAGAGATTACAGCTGTTAGTGCCAGTCTCAAAGAAGCCAAGCAAACCTACCTCATTATCCGACAATGAAAGAGATAAAAGCCTTTGTGAGATCTCCAAAGGACCAAATCAGGGAACATCTCAAAGTAATGGAAAAAGTACTAAAGGCAAAAAGAAACCAAAGATGGCACCATTATCAGAGCAGATGTCCATTACCAAGAGTAAAATCAATACCCCTGGATTTGTTCCAGCAATTCTGAACAACTCTAGCCTACCATCTGAGTGCAGTCTGCAACATGAAAATCCAAAACTCTTGGAGGAGCTTGAAAGATTGAACAGTCAGAACAAGGATGTTGATCTAGTATCTAGAGCAAAAGAGCATAAAGCTCATACTTTCTTTTCATCCAAGACTTCAGTGTGGGACCACATCAGTGACAGTTTGTATTACAAGAGGTCTTATAATTTGTTTGTGCCTTATCCTATTATGGAAACATCTAAAGATTCTTCTATGGAGACCAAAGAGATTTCTGCTGTGCAACTATCAAACAAACCTGAAATGGCAGTTACCAAAGTTGCTGTTCAATCCTCACCTATTTTATCTGAAATCGTCATTCATCAGTCTGCAGAAGACATCCTAAATTCAAGATTGCAAGGTGTCAGAAGTCTATCATGTAGTCCAGAGATAATGACTGCTTACAACAGAATACAGTTCTTTACAGAAACTTTATGCAGCTATGCTAATGAAAGTATTTGGATGAAGGATCAATCTGGTGGACCAGCGTCTCAAAGTGAAGGTAATGTGTGATTTATGTGATGTTTGGTTATTTATGTAATAGTTTTTAAGTGAACAGGCAATGCCTTTGAAAAAAGAGAAAGCACTTTAATACTTGTATCTAGTTTTTGCAACTTTGACTTATGGGGCTAATTAAAGAATGTGTACACTGATTGTGAAGTTTTTTTTTTTTCAAGATTGGCAAGCTAGTTTTCATTCTGCCATCATGAGAACATCAAAGAATGTCTATTTTGGACTATCACTGTATCAGAATGTTTTTGGTGAGATTATTAGACAGCTAATTGTATATAAACAACAGCTATTGTAAACAATATTTCGTTATCTTAGATTTACATTTGGGTACCACGGAATTATCTGTAGTGTCTGAGATATCAGCGTGAGAGTGAATGAGCCACACTTTCATCAGCTTGGCTATAAAGTGCTGCTGGTCCATTGGAGGTCTGAAAATATATGTGAAACAGCTTCTTGCCTGTCTGTAATTTCATCTTCAAATTCCACATCCACACTGTGCTTCTATACCTGTTTTCATGACATGCACACGTGAATTCGAATTTTTCTTATACCGATCCAAAAGTAAGGAGAGATTGTCTAAATTCTATGCTTTTGTTCATGCAGTGCCTATAGTGCAGCGGAAACTTGGAGATGTCAGACTGAATGAACTTGGTGTCTGGCTTGGTTCTCGAACTCCTGTGTCACCTAGAGAGATTGTGACCATGTTGAAGCAAGGTTTGTTCTTTAACCATCATAATACAACATAACAGCATTTGGTCTAGTGTCTTTGATTTTCTTGGTTGTATGTGATCAGGATGGCAGTGGTACTACAGGAGGTATATTGATGTTCGTAGAGGAGGAATTGGTGGGATATCCATGCTGTTGACTGGATACTGTGTCCTGTGTTACATATGGAACTACCAACATCTCAGTGAGTCTGAATTAATGTCATCAACACACATCCCATAATCACTGACATGCATAAATAAAATGTCTTGTTTTATGCTGTTTTATAGAGAGAGAACGCTGGAGAAAATACCATTAAGGACATTTGGTGGTCTTCATAATTGTAGCACACTTTGGAGAAGCAGCAGCATTATGTTCAAGGCCATGAGGGCACAATAAGTTTAATAATTAATAGGGCAAGATTATAACACCAACAACTAGTAGTTCACTACAATATTAGACTTGCTTGTATTTTTGTTAGAATTATTATGAATTATCTGGGAGCATGGATAATGGAGTTATCTTAAAGTTTTTAAAATGTTCATTTATTTGCAAAAATGTATTTGTTTTAAGCTAAGCTTATATTTGTATAATTCGAAAAATTGCACTAACAAGTTTGCATTTTGTTATTGTGTAACCAAGCAGTGGACTTAACTAACATCTAATACATGGCACAATGTTGTTGTTTTTTTGTTTTGTTTTTTGTAAGAGCTGTCATGTGTTTATTGTTTACATGATCCTCCTTTAATTGACTAACTTAAATGCGATATTGTTACATATAAATATCCATAATTCATCAAAAATGAGGACATTGCAAAATATTGTCTGTATTCAAAATGAATTTAATATTTATCTTTGCTGTTGTAATGAACACACAAAAACAACAAATCATGAACTGACCACGTACAGTATGACATGTACACATACCTAACATAATAAAAATAACTTTTTGTTTTACATTCTTTTTCTTTACAAAAAGTATAAATATTTTGTGTTTCATGTTTTTCTTTTTTGTAATACAAACATTACAAATCAAGTTTTGGGTGATGCAGAAAATAAAACGAAAAAAGCAACTTTTACCATGGGGTATTACGATAACTGAAGGCCACACTCGCACAACAAAAAGCAGTAAAAACAAATGATAGACTATTTAAACTTGTTTTCACTCGCTCTCTCCTAAGGCAAAGAAGCCCTTCGAAGTGAAGGTCTTTCAGAGTGCTCTCTAATACCGACTGCTAGAGCTCAGATCAGAGAGAATATTTCACTTTTTTTTTCTGTCTGTCATTTTTGGTTGAACTGCTGGGAAAGACAGTGGAGTTTAGTGTTAATGATGCAAAAACAATGGGATGACGTGTATAGATGGAAACGAGCAACCTTCCCTTCGGCTCTGGAATGGATGCTAACAGAAACGCAGACTTGTGGAAAATGTCCGCACACTGCAGTTTCTCTACTCTGGTCAGTTTTTGACATTGTCTTGGTCTTATTCCCATCGTTGAAGCTCACAAGCCTTGTAATGGCACAGTTAATATATGTTGTAGCCTACAAAATACAACAGAATGCTAACCGTCTCCTCTTCAGAAATAATTTCTCAAAACTGGTTGTTGAAATATGGGCCTGTCCTCCTTCAACCAAACTACATTATGTCAGTTAACAGCCATCCCCTAATGCAACTAATTAGATACCCACAACAAATGAAAATCCTGATATGCTGTGATGGCACTGCTGCTGCTTTCACCAATTTATAACTGTAAAGGGGCTGTGAGCATGGCTATCTGTGAGGTACAAGGTCATGTCCACATGTGCAAATAGAAGCTGCCACTAGAGGCAGAAACTGCAAACCGACCGCCAAGACTAAAGCCTGACCAGCAGGGGACTCAACGCACAAGGGAAAATGAAAAGTTTCAAACAACATCTGTGGGTGAATCTCACAAAAATCCCAAATCAAAGGAAAGAAAAATGAAATTATATTTGCTTAGATAAATCAAGCCTAGATTTTGTTGTATTACGACATTTCATGACTATTAAGCACATTTACAACCAATTCTCATTACTATAATGGAAAAAGTAATATAAGATTAATATTATAATTAAAATAGCAATATATGATAATGCAAGAAAAAAAAACAATGATACATTTCAATTGTAATGTACTTCTACTTAATGGTCATTTATTGGACTGCCTTTAATTCAGCTAATTTAAATAACATACTTTATCAAAAAATAAAAAAATAAACTGATTTGATATATTTTTTGTCAAATGTAGTCAAATTTTGATGCCAATAATAAATAGTACTAAAAAACAAATTCAAATGTAATATCCAGGTGTGTTAAAGCGAATTTGTGGTAAAATGTGCTTAATTGTCATGAAAGAAATACCACAAAGCAAAAAAACAAACAAACAAACAAACATATATTACTAATCCTAAAAATGGTTTTAAATTCTTTTTGCAAAATGTTATATTTTCCTTTTCATTTTGGGTTAACTTTAGACAAATTTTTATGAGATTCACCCATTCAAGTGCAAAACAGCACATATTTTCTCCAGGCAGGGAGCAGCACAGATTTTACAAAAAAAATATAATGCATCATTTAAAAAATGAATTAAAACAAACAAAAAGATAAACATAATGTAACATTGTACCCTCAATCTGAGGACTTAACTTTCCCCTGCACAAAACCACACAAGTGAGTTTTGTCTCTGTGTAGAGGTCACATACCTGTAAGGTACAAAAAATAGTAAACCAAAAAAAAAGAGCACAGCCAATGCTCAAAAACAATTAAATGCGCAGGTGTGTTCGTGTGCATCACTTGGTCAAAGTCTACTGCAATGATACAACATAAGTGTTGAGACAACCATACAACCTTAAGTGCGGACAAACTATTAGTCTAAGTGTCTGATATTGACCGATAAGCTACAAATATCAATGTCTACTCATGACATTTCAAACATCACACTTACTTACTGCTTGATTGTGTGTGTATGTGTGCATATATTGATGTGTGTGTGTGACTGCAAGTGTATCCTGTGAAGCATTGTCAAAAAGGCTTTCTTATGTAAACTTCTCTAGAACAACAGGCACAGTATTAGAGTATCACCATCACCAGATTCACCTTCCTGTCAGAGCTGCTATGTGCATTTTAACCTGCAATAATGCCGTTCACACGTGCCATGGAGTTTAACTTGCACACACATGGCATGAAATGAGATTGACATGGAACAACTAACAAACATAAATATGGCACTGTCTAACATTCTAAGATGCTATTCACGGCAGCCTCAAGCACAGAGTCAGTGTCAGCCAATGGGGCGTGACTATGATCTGAGGGAAGTTGATGTTCATGACCCTGCCCCAGGTTCGAAGGGTAGCCTTGGGCAGAGCTATGCTGTGATTGGCTGGGAGATGAAGGGTAGGTGATTAGGTTGTTGAATTTCTTTTTTTTTAGGTCCAGGATGCACTTGATGGGAGTTCTTCTGTGTTCCTCCATTCCTTGTTGTTGAGGTTCTGTCCTATAAGCAGGTTCTGTGTGGCTGTTCATACCCTGCCCATCTCTTCCGGTGTGACTTATGGAATGCCTTGGGGATGTCTCCATTACGCTGGGATTGCCCTCAGGGGTGGCGGGCGTCAAAACTTCTGTACTTCGGATCCTCCGTTTAGGACCACAGCAGAATTCTTCCAGGAAGCCATCTGAGAGAGCGATGTAGCGAAACATTGCAAACATAAGTCAATAAAGCGCAAACATTTTTAAAACACTGCATTTAGGTTGCATTTTGATTTAATTACTATACAATATCTTTAAAAAATTCCAGAAATTACAACAATTATTTTAAAAAGTAACCAAAACATATATATCCAAATGTTCAAAAATTACCAGTAACGTCTTCACACTCTGCTTTTGTGGTTACTGAAATGTAATTTTTACTTTCCGTCTCTTACCTGGATCCACCAATACCATTCGTTTGTCTTGGGTCAAGTTGCCCCGTTCCTCTTGATTAAAAGTTCTGTCAATCATCACCATTTCTGAAGAAGGGCTGGACCTCTGCAAGAGCATTAAACAGTGATCGGTTTTGCATTAACGGGAATAGTATTAGAGTAATTACCTACAAATAATGCTAAGAGGTCTTTGCATATTATTTAAAGTGCTTCTAAACCTACCTCTGCCTCCACCATAAGTAAGCGCCTGTATTTGTTCACCATGGCCTGCGTTCTGTTTAACACTTGTATGGCAACTGCCTCAAATTCCTCATCAACTGTAAAATCAAAAACGACCATCAGAACCTGGGTCATATTCAGTCAATATTTATCTGTGGTTAAATACGTATTGTTTTGAGAAAATGTCGAAAATGCACCTTTGGTGAAATCTTCATCTTGTGGTGGTGAGCCTTGGAAAACATGATAGGGCAGTAATCTGTCAATGACATCATTAAATGAAGTGAAGGGCGTCCGCTCTGAAGACATGACTCCACTGTGATCTCGTCTTAACTGCTGGAGGACCCTGTAAAATAAAGTCTAGTGTTACACTCATTACTTTTACTATTTGTTGACACAAGTGGTGCAGAAAACACCAACTGTAACAGGTGTAGAGTATAATTTGGGCACTCACATTTCTCCTCTAGTAAGCTGTTGAGTTGCAGGTCGCTTCGGTGTGAGAGGCAATTCCTGACTGGCAGGAGTGAGTGTTTTCACAGCTAAGATTTAATAAAATAAAGAAAAAAACAAAAAAATATCAAGCAGCACAATGGTTTTTAACATTGATAATAATAAGAAATGTTTCTTGAGCACCAAATCAGAATATAAGAATGATTTCTAAGGATCATGTGACACTGAAAACTGGAGTAATGGCTCCAGTTTATTCAGACACCTTCAACATTTCTCACATTATCACAGTTTATTTGCTATAGTTTAGAAAATGGTAATAAAATATAATTCAAGAGTAAAACTGTGTCAGAACGAATTCATCTTGATAATGTCAGATAAATTTGATAGAAAGGTATGTAACAAAACATGCTCATGTCAAAGTGTCAAATTAAATTTTTGGTCCCAAATGTTTAACAATTTTACTGGTAGTCCACTGTATGAAGAATTTTTGGGTATAATATGTCACAGTTTACTTTATTTGGCTATCCTCACTTACATAAATGAACTATAGTGTCCTTCGCCTACTAGTAAAAAAATATAAAAAATTATACTTGTCTGAATAATTTTTGGTTTGACTGTATATATATATATTAGTGCTGTCAAAAAATTAATCGCGATTAATCGCATCCCAAATAAAAGTTTTTGTTTACATAATATATGTGTGTATACTGTGTATATTTATTATGTATATATAAATACAAACACATGCATGTATATATTTAAGAAAAACATGTTATATTTATATATTAAATATATTTTTATATAATATAAATTATATGAATATAAATATAAACTTTTAAATGTAAATATTTTCAAAATATATACTGTATGCGTGTGTCTTTATATATACAAAATAAATATATACAGAAGACACACATATATTGTGTAAACAAAAACTTTTATTTTGGATGCGATTAATCGCGATTAATCGTTTGACAGCCCTAATATATATACATTATATATGTGTGTGTGTGTGTGTGTGTGTGTGTTTCAAAGGAGTCTTACCTTTGGTACCAAGAAGATTAACTAATTGTGTTTGCCCTCTTTGTGTTGCTGCTGTGGTGTCCTATGAAATTGAAGAAACATTCAAATGTGATGAAACAATAACACTTTGAACAGGCAAACAAGGTTGCAATAAAAAAAAAGAATAGGTGGATCAATGAATCCACATATGTTTCACCTGGTTTAAAGAAACTTGAAACTCCTGAACGCCAGAAGTAGCTGGAACGTTCTGGGCCACAGGCATAAGGAGGTGCTGTCCTGTGGTCATAGACAACTGTTGACAAACCTGTGGGCCTTGGACGCCAGAACTGACCATGGTGAGGTGCCCCGAAGCCTGTGACATCTGTACAGGGGTTGGGCTAGGCGACGCGCTGGCAGTCCAAACTTTGGCCGTGGTACCAGTCCTTTGAGACACCTGCACAACAGGTGTCGGTGAAGCTTGGCCAATTTGACCTCCAGCAACCAAACCTGGATTGACTATCAGCTGCCCTCCAGTTGAAAAGTTCTGCCCAGCGATAAGCTGTACTGTTGTATTCTGATTGGTGAGGATGGAGTACGTGGTAGTGCTCAATGACGACGGGTCACCCGCTTGAGTGTTTGTTTGTAACACCTGCCCATTCACAGTCTGGAAGCCGTGGACAGTCGTACCAGGGGTGAGGGAAATAGAAGTGGGTAGCAAAAACTGCCCTTGAGACAGATTGGACTGGGACTGTGGTTGCGCTTGTTGCCCCACAGGTGAATGCATTACAATGCTGCTGGCTGGATTGACCACTTTCACCTGTTGAGCAGACTGAGGAGAGCCGCTGGCTGTGTAGGGGCTACTGACTAAATCTGCAGTAGTGGTGGTGCTGGGTTGAAGCCCGATGTTGCTGATATTGTATACAGTTTGTCCCCCTGTCTGTAAGGGTTTAGGCTGAATGGGTCTAATCAATGTCTGTTGCATAGGGCCTCTCTGGATGATAATATTCTGAACTGGTATCGTCCCTTTATTGAAGGACATTGACACCTGACCAGCGGCGGAAGGAGCGAACATGGTACCTTGCCCGCTGTTGTTTGTCACTACATTTCCGCTCGGCCTCAACAGGATCTGAGGCTGTTCCAAACTGTTGATAGTCATCATGGAGGAGGCACTGCCATTGAAGGATCCCACTACCTGGATGTGTCCAGCGGGGCCGTTTGGCAAGGGTAGTTGGGGAACCTGCTGGATAAAAGCCTGAGGTTGTGTCAATGGTGCCACCACACCAGGACCTGTGATACCTCCAAACCCTCCAGAGACCAGCTGCTGAGGGAAGGTGGTAGCTGTGGGAATGAGAGATGGCTGGGAGTCCAAAAGGGCTTCTTGAGCCAATGTCTGCTCTGTAATATCTGCTTCCAGCAATGACTTCTGAAGGATGTCGAAGGGTTGGTCCTCGCCCCCAAGATCGACCCCATCTTGTGAGGTTCCACTGTCGAGGTCATCCTCAATGAACGGAAGACTGCTTGAGAGCTGAAGCTCAGCTCCGTCAGCATCCCCAAATTCTCCCAAATGATTGTGGTCACCTTTGAGTCCTTCGCTGGAGCCACCCTGAGTAGAAAACCAAACCAGTTGTTGTTTAGATGCTCTTTCTAAATCCCATTCTAGATATCCCGGTTGAATGCAAACTATACCTATTTGAGCATGAGAAACAACATTTTTGGGACAGTTCATGTCAGATTTTCTGGTTTGAAATATGTTATTTAATTGTGAGTTTGAAAAGAAGTTTTTGAGATTTTAGTATTTCTCATTTCAGTAGATATGAGCCGGTCTTTCTTTGATAGGGAATTTGTCTATACTCACTGTGTTACTTGTGAAGAACGAACTGGCCGACCCAAATGCTGCATTAGTCACATCGTCTTCTCCAATCTGTTTGAATGTCAAGCAAAGTTGTCAATAACCTTTCAATATAAAACACAAATGTCATATAGTCTAAGCATACTTACAGATTTACTATTTGAACCATGAAGATACTCATTCAATGCTTGCACATCTCTGTTGAAATAAACAGTTAATGAAAACACATCTCTTAGGTTTGACGGGTAAAAACTCTTTTTAAACTGTGCCCGTAGCTCTTTAACTATAGTCATCAAATTATAAAGCTGCTTACCCTATAAAATCCAGAAGACGGCGGTCGTCTTCATCATCCATGACACCTGTGACACAGTAATTACACATTTTTGAGATTTTTTAATGGAATCAAAGTACTGGTTCCGTATATCTTAACTCAGCCCTGGCTATGCTGAATTATAATTTCTGTATGAATTTGTTCCGGAAAAAACCTGAAGGATCCAATAAATGTAGCGTGTGTAATGTTCTAAACAAAATGAAAACCATGTTATCGCTCAGGGACCCCCGTTTTTTTTTTTTTTTTTGCCAGTTAACATTCCCAGGTATGCTTTGTAATTTCAAGCATAAGTTGAGACTTAATGTATAATATTAAATTTAGGTACAATAATAAATTGGATATAATAATATGCCCAACTATGGGCTATGTCAGGCTTTTGAAATCTATGTTTGCAATGTAAAACACAAAGGTGTGACAAACTCAAATAAATCAATAACTAAAAATGTTTAACCAGTTCATGATTTGGCACGCTCTGACATTATTCTATTTTCAGAGAAGAATAAATATAAAACAAAAAAAATAACACATTATATCCTTGTGTATTAAACAGTAATAAACTGTTGAAACACATGAACAGTAACGTTTGAACAGTATACCTGTCTAATATACACTGTAGTTTTATTTAAACACGTCTATGTTTAAAAATACGTAAGTCAATTGTGTGACAGAAAGAATGGCTGCTGCTGTACTCTTTGCTGCAGCCTTTAGAGACTTTAAAATGGCGGCTGGTGATTGAAACTGCGCCACTGCTCGCCACAGCCTACAGCCAAAAGTCATTGTGACGGAGAGTACTTGTACAGTGGTATAATGCTACTCGACTGTAATTTCAGATCATATTTTTGTGAAGTTGCCACAGGAATGCGAACAACTTGAAAATTCATGTGTGGAAATGTGACAAAGGAAGCGACGTGGGGGATGGGTGAAACATGTTTGGACAGTTTGTTCATTCACACTTCACAAGCTTTTGTTAATGTTTTATAACACATTTTATGGTTAAGGCTTGTGAGGGAATGAAATTCGTTGAATGTGTTTTTCCCATTTTGGTTACACGTTTGAACTGCATTCGATTGATATGTATCTTCGCTTTTGTTTAAAAACAAACGACGACGTGTTGTTAAAAACAGCTTAATGAACTTGAAGAAATCCAAAATTGCGAATATGACCTTTTATTTCATAATTAAACAGCATACACACACACAATAACAGAAAAAGGAACTCAAGGATCGAACAGTCTATAAAGGTTATAAATGGATTCGAACGAATTATAAGATTAGTCAATAACTTATCAATATTAAGATCTTATATATGCTATTTATATTCAAAACTTTTATATATATATTCAAAACTTTCTAACTAGCAAGACTGCAATATCCGTGTAGTGCAATCTGGATGAAGAAAAAAAAAGTACGACATATTAATCCGGCCCTTCGACGTGTCCTCGACAAACAACTTAAAAATATATATTTTTAAAATCGTTCATATACATGCAAATACGGGTTTTATAAACTAAACGACAATGTTAGAGATATATTTGACACTTGTGTTCGTTAAGGCTGTAGTCAATTTAGCAAGCCAAATGAGGGAGGAGATGAATTATTTTTTTCTTGCTCTCTAACAGAAAAAAAAAAAAATCTATCCTCTTTGCCTGTTAAGTCAAAGGGGCGGAAAAGAGACACGTAGAAAAACCAGCAACCCCTCAAAATACACAGTAAAACCCTGTTGAAGCAAGGCGACGCATTTTACTGATTCACTTGTCAAACAGCGTGGCAGGGAGGACTAAAAAGGCTCTCCATGGCGCAAGGGCAGGACGCACAAAACCCGCCTTAATCTCGCTGAAAGTAACAGCTAGAAACACACAGGGACTTTGTCCATTAATAGACCGAGGCTGGAGAGGCTTGTTTTGTCGCACGACTCGAAAATGCTCTTCTAATAGCGTCATTTGCGCATCTGTGACAGCCGGGGAGCGCAAGCAGGACTAGCGGCTCGAAGAAACGCGTAAGTTATTCAGCTTCGGACGGCTCGCTTAAAACTGGCACGGACTTCGTAGGTTTTGTGAAGGGGGTAAAAGCGGATCATCAGACGAGTCCTAAGCATTCTTCGTGCTCAGAGTTGTTGATGGCCTTCTTGACACTGGACGTTCCCCCCACCTATTAAGAAACGGCTGAATTCGTCGAGCAAAAACCGAACGGAGAACAAATCGTTGGCGAAGCATAAATATTTATTTGAATTTGCATCACATAAAG